>NSJW01000322.1:0-265636 GCA_019955255.1 Castanospermum australe | reverse complement strand
ACAGGGACTGTTCAATCACGCTTCTTAGGGGCAAAAATCTGATGGTTACGATCTTGCCAAAGAAAGTGTATCGTCATGCCAAAAACCAGACTCCAAGGAACTCCTCTTGGATAACACACAACAGAAGACATATTAAAAACGATCCAGTCCTGGAGCTCAAGGGAAAAAAATCTCACCCAATGCTGGGGACTGATTAATCGACGCCAAACATTTGCCGCCTGGTTACAATCACGCAGCACATGCATAGAAGTCTCTTCAATGCTACAAGATGGGCATCAAGGATCATTGGAAATGCGCAAATGATATCTTCTGCTATTAGTGAGCAACCGATCATGACTGCAGAGCCAGAGACAAGTCTTCACTCGTTCCGGACCTTTCCAAGCCCAAATCTTCCTCTAGATAGCATCAGAATTTCCCTTATGAAACCCCGCTGCCATAGAGTACGCTAAAGACAAGGAAAACTTTCCATTCTTAGAGAAACGTCATTTGCAGCAATCAGTGCCAATGCCACTCCTAACTGATTATATATTTGTAATCAGTCCCTTTGATTTGCAATCATTCCATATTTCAATTATTATGTGATATTTACATATTACTTTAAATTCAAATGACAATAAATTTAATTTACTTAAATGATAATGACATTTGTAATTGTTACAATCTTGGTCATATATCATTTTTGGCAATATTTTTTAAAAAAATATTATATAGTCAAAATTTTGTTATCAAAATTTTTAATAGAATGATTTGAGATATTATTTTATACTTGGATTAATGAGTGGTCCCTACTACTTAATTTTATCTAATAATCTTCCTTTATTCTACTTAAATTATATCAAAAATTCTGAATATTTTTTTCTAACTGTATAACATTACTCTATTTTTTTAAATGCATGTATATTGATGCAATTGGTTAAGTGATACTTATTTATTTGAATTTATTTTAAATGTATTTATAATTCATGTATTTTTTTAATTGATGCAATTCGTAATTTTTTTTTTGCGATAAAACCTATTAATTTATCGTTTGAGACAAATTTCAAAATCATTAAATGCATTTATATAATATATGTAAATTCAAATTATAGTGACTAATGATTAATTGCAAAATTAATATTTTTTAATTATATTCATAAATAAATTAATTTAAATATACATTCATAATGCATCAGCAAACATATACATTAATAATTACTTTAATACAATATTAAATACATGATATTGAATTAAAGTATTTCTGGGAAGAACTTTGTGCTATAATGATAGTAAAAAATTTACAAAAACAATAAAGACAATATATTTAATTAAATAAAAAATCAAAATTAATTATAATTTGAAAATTCAAATTTTAATTAATCAAACATTAAAATTGTAATGTCAATAATCAAGATTGTCATAATCAAAATGGGTTACTTTATATAAAATGCATTAATGTGAAATTATTTTATAAAATAGGTTAATCAATTAAACATTTAAAATATTAATAATTATGGCAAGTTACTTTATATAGAATACAATCATAAAGAATTATTTTATAAAATGAGCTGATCAATCAAATATTTAAAATACAAATAAGTAAAGTATATCAAATTGTAATATTAAATATTAATTGTAATTATTTGATTTCTAATTAAATATTTATTTACAATTAATATTAAATAAATAATTTTAAATTATTATTTGATAGAATGTTGTGAGAGAGTACCATGTATTAAAAAGTGAAGTCAGATATGTGTTTGAATTAGAAAGTATTACTTGTCAAAATTCTACAAACTAAAATCTTACTTTTATATATTATGTTGATTGATTAGAATTATAATGTCAATAATCAAGATTATCATAATCAAAATAATATTAAATTAATTACTTTATGTAAAATAAATTAACGTGAAATTATTTTATAAAATAGGCAAATCAATCACACATTTAAAATATTAATAATTATGGCAAATTACTTTACATAGAATACATTAATATGAAATTATTTCATAAAATGGGTTGATCAATCAAACATTTAAAATACAAATAACTAAGGTATATCAAATTATAATATTAAATATTAATTATAATTATTTGATTTCTAATTAAATATTAATTTATAATCAATATTAAATGAATAATTTTAAATTATTATTTGATGGGATGCTGTAAAGGAGTACCGCGTGACTAAAGGTAAATTAGGAGATGTGTTTGAATTAGAGAGTGTCACTTGTCAAAATTTTATAAACCAGAACCTTACTTTTATATATTTCTTGTAAGAAAGTATCATATGTCAAAAGGTGAATTAGAAGATGTGTTTGAACTAGAGAGTGTCACTTGTTAAAATTTTATACCCATGCAATGCATGGAAAAATTTTTAAAAAAATAAAATTTAAAAATAATGATATATTAATTAAAAATTATAGCATAATATTTAATTAAAAACAAAAAATCACTTATAATAATTTTAAAAGAGATGTTTAATAAATTATTATCATTTTTAATTTTCTATAATTTAAAATTGTATATTCATTACTTATTTTAAACTTATTTTAATATTTGTTAGTATTTTTAATATTTAGTATTTTTCAATTCAAAAAAGTTTAATAATAATTATTGATTAATTCATACTGGTAAAAAAACTAAAAATTTAAATTTAATTCATAAAAAATTAAAAAATGAGAGAAAAATATTATTAAATAAAAAATAAAATAATAATAAAAGATGAATAAAGAAAAGAATTTTAAAAATATTTTGACTCATGAATTTTTTTTTATTTTAGAATTTAAAATCATGACCTATCAACTATCACAATAAATTCATTACAATATTTAATATCCACATCTTACATAAACATTATTTATTTAAGCTAAATGTCAAAACAGGAATCTCATTATAAAAATATATATATATATATATATATATATATATATATATATAATATATATATATATAATATCATTATAAAAGATAATATGTATAAAACTTGACATAATATTCATGAAAAAAAATATCTTATATAAAACGTGACAAATTTGCTAACTAAATTATTAACCTTTTAGTAGTTTTGTGATGAAATATCATTTATATTTTTATTTAGTTTTATATGTAAAAAATAAAAGAATATATTCATTTAGCATAAATTAAATTAAATGTTTAAAATTTTGAGTATTGAAATAAAATTTTAATTTAGCTTTATAAATTTGAATACAGAAATAAATAATATTTTATCATAAAATATTTATGAATTAACTACTCAGTTAATGAATTAATTAAGTATTACAAAAGTTAGTAAATATATCTATTATAAACATAATATATATTTAAATCCTATATAGAAAACACACGAGAAAGTAAATAAATAAAAAAGTATAATTTTTTTTTTTGCATAACTGTTGGGTTTTACATAAATATAGAGATAAATTAAACAAAATATTTTATAACTTTTAGCCGTTTTCAATTTAACATTATCATTAAACACGGATGCATTATTAACAAACAAAATATACTAATTAAAACATAATCACGTATAATATAATTGGTATAATATTATTCACCAGATTAAAAGGGTTAATCTAATTTAAAATATAAATCATAACAAAGAGGAAAAGTAATAATTAGTTGTATTATTGTATTTTTTTTTTATCTACATGTGTTGTGATTTGTGAAAATGTAAATTATGAAGACTCTTATAGTCTACGGAAAAAAATCAAAACTTTCCTATAAAATTTTTTGTACTTGATATTTTATAAATTTTTATAAAAAAATAAGAAAGAAATAAAAGTGACATATTATAAATAAATTATTAATAAACTAATTTTTCAATAAGATATCAAAATAATCTAATTTAACTTTTTTAAAATAACTATGCATTATTTTAAAAAAATACAATAATAATGTATTATATCTTATAATTATGAGTCATTGAGTTTATGACCATACAAAGTAAAAAGTACATTAAAACAATATGTACGTTACGACGGAAAAATAAAACTTCTTGAATTTAAAAAAAATACTAATACACTAATACACATAAATATGTAATAATGTGTAATAAAATTATTTCAATAAATATAAAGTAAAAATTGGTTTGATTCTATAAATTTTTTTAAAAAAATGTATAATCAATGAATAAACATTTGTAATAAATTTAATAAATTCAAATGGTAATGACATCTGTGATTGGTGTTAGTTATAAATTATATTGTTTATTGATAATAATTTTTATCCTCTATAAAAGATATTTTGGATAGAAAAACTTACAGAAATAATAATTTTTATTGATAATAAAATATAAATTTTCAAAAATTTTGATTCTATTACATACAAAACACTATATTAGTCCTTTATAAATATTATAAAAGATTAATATTCTATTTAATTATGATACTATAAATGTTTTTATGCTCATGTCTTTTTAAATAAATGTTTACTATAATCAATATTAAATGTATGATTTTATATTATCATTAATATGAAAGATGGTATAATGTATTAAAGTATGTGAAATAACATAAATATTTAAAATAAAATATATTTAAGGAAACATTCAGAATTAACTATAATTTCAAATTTTTAATTTCTAATATTTATAACTTATCATCTATTTTTATTAATTTAATCATATTTAAAATAAAATATAGTTAAAGAAATATTCAAAATTAATTATAATTTCAAATTTTAAATTTTAATCAATTAGTTATCAAGATTTTATTATTAAGATTGTTAGAATCAATATAATATTTAATTAATTATTTCATATATAATACATTAATGTAAAATTATTTTAAAAAATAGACCAATCAATGAAACATTTAAAATGTTAATAATTTGAGTATCAAATTATAATCCTAAATATTTATCAAGACACTAATGATGTTACTGCTTATTGATAAAAGAGCAAAATACTTTCTTGATACTTAATAAAATATATTAATAATGATTCTTGATAAAAGAGCAAAATACTTTCTTGATACTTAATAAAATATATTAATAATGATTCTTGAAAGACTTTTTTAAATATTAACATATGTCTTAAATAATGATAATTGTTTAAAATTGTATTACTTAAAATTTGAATTTGCCTCATGCCAAAACTTGATTTTGTAAACTTTGAAATAGTTATTTAAATTGTATTACTTTAAATTATTTCAATAGCAGTATAAGCTTTTTTTAGATGTTGAATATTTTTCAGAATAATTATATTTTGTTAACTAATTTAATATTCAAAATTCATTATAATTTTAAAATTTAAATTTTAATCAATCAGTTATCAAGATTTTAATATTAAGATTGTCAAAATCAAAAGTAATATTTAATTAGTTACTTTGTATATAATACATTAATATAAAATTATTTTAAAAAATGACCCAATTAATCAAATACTTAAAATGCTGATAATTAGGATTTTAAATTACAATCATAAATATTTATTGTATATATTATATATTGACTTTTATCAACACTTAATTATAATATTAAATACATCATTTTGAATTGAGAATTTTAATATCAAATATAATATTAAATACACTAATTATTCTTTATTTTAATGACCTTCTGAATTTATTATTTAAAATCTCCAAACTAATGATTAATATAATAATTAAAGGAATACAAATGTCAAAAAAATTAGTAAAAGTGTATATTATTAGACCACAAAAATTTTGTGCTTTCCATTTCTATCACACCATTAGAGCAATTTTTTATATTGTGTAAATTGTAAAAATAATCTGAGAAATATCTTTAATTAATATATTTATATTTATTAGATGCAATAAACTTTTATCTGACTAAAAATAAAAGAGAAAAAGAAATAGTAACTTGAAGAGAAATGGTGAATTGAAAAAAATGAGAACAAAAACTGTATTGAGATTTTAAATACATTGTGATTAAAAGATGCATACTCCCATAGAGTTTTTCTAACATATTTGCTTCCGTTTATGTGATTAATTAAAGTAACATAATAACGCTAATCTAAATGAACACGAAGAATAAATGTATGAAGAGAGGCATGCAAAGTAATTGATCGTATAATAACAATATCTAAACAAAAAAAATCATTAATCAAGTCTTAATATTATTTTAAAAATAATGAAAAAGAAAGAAAATTTGTGTCTATAATTTGGTTGAAAAGTAACATGTACTGAGGTAACCACAACTCTAATAAATCTAAGTTTTTGCTGATCAAATATAGCACTCCTCACAAGTTAACCTATCACTTTGAATAATTACAGAGAAACATGCAACAATTTATTTGATGTGAGAGAAAGGAATGGATAATAAATAAGAAATCAAATATAAAATAAATTTTTTTTACAAAAACAAACCCAAGAGAGGAATACAGAGATAGGTAACAAAAGGGTCTGAAGTACTATAAATGAAGACCATAAACAATAGTAGAACACGTAACCGACTATGAATAACGACAAATCACGTAGAGGAGTACCAATGGAGAAAAGACATACCAGGAAATGATATGAATGGATTCTGTGAATATAACTTGTAATCATATTTATACTAAACTATATTTAAAAAAATATTTAGAATGAATTATAATTTAAAAGTTTAAATTTTAATCAATTCATTACTGAGATATTATATATCAATTAATCATTCTATATCTATTTATATCTTTAACAGAAAGCTTAAAAAACCTTAAGTATTACATCATCAAATTAAAGTTTAATAAGTCAATAAGAAATTTACATCAAATTAAATTTCTAAATAAACGTTGATTATAATTATTATTAAATTCATTATTTTGAATTATAATTATTTGATTAGAGTGTTGTAAAAGTATGACACATGTTAAGAAAAAAGACAAAATGAGTGTCTACACCAGAAAATGCTACTTGACATAATTTTATAAATCAAGACTTTATTTTTATATATTATATTGATGGATTATTGATTGGTAGTTCTTGTACAAGGCTTATAGCCTTTAACAAGTCATTTAATGCATATATTTTAATGAATTAGTTCTCACAATACTCTCCATCCAAGCATCACAAAGTTTTGAATTTTAAATTATTATAATAGATAAATAATTAAAATAATAAAAAAATACAAAAAAAATTAATAACGAGAAAATTATGAAAGATATTGCTCACATAATTAAGGGCTGAAGTTTGCCCTCCTCAAAATAGCAACTTCCAGATTCAAATCCCTATAACATTCAAGTAAAGTTTGTTGAAGATTATAGTTTACTTACATTACAACTAACCACTTTTAAATATTGATTTGAGTTTTATTTATAAATTTATTTTTTATAATTAAGTAAATAAAATTTGAACAAAATCTAAGAACTAAATTAATAATTAAATAAGTTTAAATAACACATGCTTGGAAGCACCTTTAAATTTTGACTTTATGTGGTAACGAAAATTTAGCTACCTAGTATAGCAATATATCTAAATTTGGATCTTTTCAACATTTAAACTATTTAAGATATTTATATATTTATATAAACCTATACTATATATAGACCTATATTTAACGGGCACTTAAATACAACCAATACATGGGCCGTTGGGCCTCCTGATGTGCTGAACAAAAAAAGCAACCAACCTAGTTTGTTTAAAAAAAAATTGCAAAGGAGGTTTAACCGTTTAAGTAGTAAAAAATTTATGTATTCGTGAGAATTCACTAGAATTACCCGCAACAAGACAAAGAAACTTGATTCTCACCTGCGAGTATTCACATATTTATGAAATTTTTTTATTTTAATATTTTATATATATTATAATTTTTTCAATGACGTGAGAATATATATATTTTTATTATTATTTTATAATAATTTTTTTAAAAGAATGAATTCATAATGATAATAATTATTAAAAAATTTATATTATTTAAATAATAAATATTTATGTCAATTGATTATTATAAAAATATAATTAAATTTGTTATGTCATTTATGATATATTATTTTAATTTTTTTAATTGATGCATTATTTTAATTATGTAAGTATTTAAAATTATTAAATAAAATTATGATATACAATACTAAATTTTACTCATTTATATTTTTAAAATTGTGATATTTAAAATTTCACTTTAAAGTATTCAATACTCTCCCTAGTTAAAGGTATAAATGTATATCTAGAACACATGAATGAGGAAAGCACTCTCTGCCCTCGAAAAATCCATTGACATTCCTAAGAATGGTTGGTAAAAATTCAAACAAAATAGCCAAAGTAAAACACAATCTCAAAATCAATCAATCGGTAAAGAGGACTTGTGGATGTGGCACTAGGCCTACAATCCTTAGACAACCAACATAAGATTTTATTTTTAGATATACTAGTTTTATTATATTAATTACTAAATAAACTATTTGATGTGAGACTAATGTCTATGGGTGGCCAAATGGCAACGAAATGAGATTATTTAGAAACTTTTCAGTTTCGGGGTTTAACTCTCCCTGCTTATAAATATTTATTTTTTTAATTAAAATAAATAATTAATTCCTATAATTTTATTTTATTTGAGATATAATCTTATAAATTTTTTTTACATATTAATCTTTATAATTTTACTTATTTAAATTTTAATTTTTACTGTTAAAATATCAATTCTTATAATTTTTTACTTTTTTAAATTTTAATTTCTATAATTTTTATGTAATAAAATATTAATTCTTATTTTTTATAAAAAATTAATGTTTATAATTTTTAATTAGTAAAATATTAATCCTTAAAGAAACAAAATTTTAATAAATAAAATTATAAAAATTAATATTTAAAAAAAACTATAAAAACTAAAATACAAATAAAGTAAAATTTTAAAAACTAATTATTTATTTTTACTTTTTCCCTTTAATCAGATCCAGACAAAGGTATAAGAAGAAAGCAAGAGCAAAACGATCATATTTACTACGCTTTCTTACAACACATACACAGCTGGATAATGACTGTTGGGGAAAATTTTGATTGAAAGTTGAAACAGCTTGGGTAGAGATAGAATTTGGATCATTTATTTTTTCATTAAGAACATGACATTTTCTTATTATTAGAATGAAAGACACAAATTATTTTTATTAAAAAAAAATCTGTGCCTTTCTTTCTCGAAATATGATAATGTTATGTTCTTAATAAAAATGATAGAATGCCAATAATTTAAGAACTACAGATAAAGAAAGAAAAGTGAACACTTGTATCTATTTATTTGTCAATTTGGTTGAGTTTGCCAAGACCATTGCAGCGAGCACAAACGATTTGAGCATCGTCCTTTCTTGCTGCATTTGCTCTCAAGGCCACCCCAGACTTGCGAACAAACCCTGCTCCATCGCATTCAGGGCACCTGCCATATCAACAGCATGCACCACATTGATATTAAGTAATATCACCAACAAATCATCCTCGACAAGAAGCACTCAACATGAACATTCAAAAATTGGCAAGTTTCTGTCATCCTAAACAAGAATCACTGAAAATGTATATTTAAAAATGATGATTAAGAAACTCCATCCAAGGTCGTGCAGAAAACCTCCTTTCTTGTGCTTTCAATTCGCCAACATCATCCCCTAAACTTATTAAAATATGCATACTAATATAAATTAAATTTTCTATGCATGTGCAAAATTTTTTTTTATAAAGAGCCAATTTTGATGAATTAAAGTAGTCGTATTAATGAAATTCAAAACAAAAAGGATTTTCTGCACATGAGGGAGAGGTTTCTTATAATTTAGCTAAAAGAAAAGTACTTGAAGACCGCAAATCTCACTTTAAAATTTTCAGGAAACAAAAAGGGTCAATTTCAATATAGTAACAGATTAAGCTCAGACAAAGACGATGGAATTACAGGTCCTTGCGGGAGAAGAGGAATGGGAAGGCTGTTCCAATCAGGGCCACTGCAACAGCACCACCAACCAGGTAAATGGTGCTATAAGCTGATACATCTCCAGCTGCTGAAACCACCACTGAAGATCTCTTCTTCTTCTGCATCCTGCAACATGCTATACCAGCTGAGCCTGCCAATGGGACTCTAGAGTTGGAAGCATTTGCAGGTAGCTTGGGTGAAATCTTGGGAACTATGGTCTGCAGGGGAGTTCTTGACGCCATATCTAGCACAGCACAATCAAACAAATTACCTATCGCAGTGAAGTTAGAAGATCTGGGAAGTGGGAAGTAACCAAAGGTTGGAGCTCTTGGATATAAAAATGACACGTAGCTCGGTTTTCTAACAGAAGATGATTTGAAAATGGTTTCGATAATTGCTCAAAAAAGAAGAGAACGGTTTGGATAACACCACGTCAGAACTCAAGATTTCTGAAGTACTATTGATAAGGCAGGGTGTCACCGATTTAGCCAGCGAAGGATCTCGCCCGTATCGAAAGAGAAGTTGGATAGGAGTATATATATTGTTAATTCTCTCTCATCCAACCAAAAAGAACAAGGGTGGATTAAGTTTTGGTTTTAAAGAATTCATTTTCAAAAAAATAATAGCAATTTTTTCAAAAGTAATAGCAATTTTGTAAAATTTAGTTGCAAAAATCTTAAAAAAATTAACTTTACTTATTAAACTTGGCTTATTGAAATGTCAAATTACTAAGCTGTATAAACGTAAACTTTATAATGACAATCTTTTTTATTATATAAAAAGGTTAATAAACTAAAGAATGAGGGAAAACAAGAGGAAATATAAATCAAACCCATTTTTGTGTACTTAAAATTCAAACTCGAATTAAGGAAGAATGAATACCTAGTTATTGCCAAGTGGGTAACCACTTGGTGCATGGTGGCTATAAGAATTAGGCGTAATGGCTATAAGACTTATCAATTCATTGGCCACGATGATTCACACTACATTAATTTATTGCACTAAAATTTATGAGCATCGAATGCCATATTGTTCCATATAGTTGTGCATATTTGTGAATATAAAAACTGTATAAATAATATCGCAACTAAAGAACATAGTATGGCAAAATCAAGGCCTTCCTCAACACAAACATGTAATCAATATCCTGTCATTACTACCATCGAAATTGCCCACAAAACGAGCTGAGGAGATTGAAGTTAGACCAAATAATTCAACTATTAATGAGGACATCAAGGGCAAGAGAAAACAAAAATGATATTTTTACACCTTAATCTTACACTTTTTATATAGCTATCCTGAATGATAATAAAAAAAAAACTCAATTTTTTTTTCACCTTTTTCCTTTTCTCTCTCTTCCATTTTACCATAAGTAAGTGTATAAGAAGTGTAAAATTGAAGTATATAAATAACATTGTTGAAAAGAAAGGGGGGGGGGGTGGTTGCTCTTTTTCTCTCCAAACCTCCCAATCTAACCAAGCTAGTGCCTGCATCGTTGCATGAATAAACTTGCTCCTAAACCTCATCATAACAGACTCACTGTCAACTATAACTTGAAAGAATAATAAAAGAAAGAAAGGAAAACAAACCAAACCAAGTAATTTAGAAACCCATTCGTGAATATCAAACGGTAAGTAATAGATAATTTATGAATCTTCGTCAAACAGAAACAGTTAGATGCCTCCATGTAAACAAAAATTGCTTTTTCATGGCTTCGTGAAGATTCCTTTATCTCATTATAGTAGAAAACATGCTTCAAAGTATGAAACAATGGTCAAACAACTTTCAAATCAAAGTCCTGCAATACTACTGATTTAGGATTGTGAACTGCATTTATCTGTAGTTAGCAAACTGTTGTTATTTCCAGCAATGCTAGTATACTACCATATGCAGTTCTGGGCTTGTCATCAAGTGATTCAGAAATAAAATAAAAAGATGAAAAATCATGGCAATCAAACAAAGAAGTACATAATTATACCGAGAGTCGTTCATACGCTGGATATGTGGCATTTTAAATGCATGGAATCTCCAGATATTATACTAACCAGAACAAAAATTATTCGCACATAAGATGATGACACAAACCAAGTGAAATTAGAGCAAGTGATCACAAAAATGATGATAAAAAAAATATCAACACGAGACACAGCATAAAATTGCACCAGAAGACATACCATAGAATCAGTCATCCTGTTTAGTCACATGTCACCAACCAATCAACAGATTTTACCCAAAACAAAATTGCATTGTATATTCAATGACAAGAAAACGTTTTCCTGGAATCATGCACAAACTCAACAAAATTGGGGCAATCATATTCTTAAAGTTGGAAACAGCTTATACAAGTAACAACAGAAAGACATGGATAAAATGAATCTTCCTCATACATCACATAAGATACAACGGAGGCATTCTGTCATTCATTACAGACAAAAAAACCAAAAGAAAATAGACAAACAAAACAAAAGGAGGCATGCAAGTTTATCTTGTGAGGTTTCAGATATCATCAAAGAATTCCTCTTAGCAATGCATTGGTAACATCTGAAATCTCTATCTCTAGCTTGAAAAGCAGATTGCATCAAATGCCATACTCATGCAAATTACATGTACAACATCATGCTATCTTTAAAAATGTGATATATTTTGGAAGCAAACATAGTTATGAACTTACGATAAAACAGTACAAATAGAAGTTTCCAAAAAGGATGCTAGCACATGCACATGGTATCTGAAAGCAACTAATGCCAGCATCATTGCTTTTAGTTGTCTCTTATTACTTTCCTTCGATCTTCAATAAAATCAATGGAAGTATCACAACTGACAAGACTCAAATAATCAATAGCAATAGGCTACAAGAGAAATAAAAATATGTGAAAATTATTCAAGTCAGCCCCATCTGTTTTCTTTTCTACTTCTTAACCAAGATGAAACTTGCAAATGAAAGTAGTCAAGCACAAAATTGAACGCACTAAACCAGGTAGTACAACACTGCTTCTTCAATCTAGATTTGACCATTAAAGGCACGATGAGAAATCAATACCATAATTGACAGAAAAATGGCACGTCCTAACTGTATTTAAAAAGAGTAGAACCATTAACTCAGAAGTACTACAATCTGACTAAATGAGTAACAGACTACACGGAAGGAGATGAAGATCTTTGTTCAAATGGTAATCTACTTTCCTTAGAACACCCTTTAATGCCATTTGGTATCAGTAAATAATGCAATTGCCCCATCCTGAAGGCGTGACTGAGTGACTGTATCATTGTGTCAAGGGTTGAAAATTTTTATCTTCTTAAACCAGTCACATGGAAAAAGAAGTTTGAAAGTGACTAATGCCATCAAAGTAGACCCACAGATATTGAATGCCATCTTGTATGAATCTAGAAGAAACCAATCTCATGTAGACAAAGAAACAGGACATGTTGCATCGACATAACAAGTCATAATTTTCCGGACCCTCAGAGAACAGTATTTCCAAATAAATAAATCTCCAGGACTAACAAGCTTCAATTATTCTAACTAGAAATACCAATAGAATTCTTTAAAGCATAAAGAGATACAGGAACAGTTACACAAGATCTTCTACCTCTAATTTCTTATGGCCCTCCCTACTTGCCCGTCTTTCTTCCATTCTAATGAAATCTTATCACGTACAAGTTACAGTAACTCCAGGACCGCTTACCATGTGTAGTTATTTACAGTATGTGAAATCATCCATTTTGAAAGTGCTTCCTCATTGGACAGAGGAAACTGCAGAATTATAGTCCCACATGAATACTTGACAAAAACAAAATATAATAAAAATTTCAATTCTCTTCCTGAGGAAAAACAAAATCAAACAAAAAATGAAATTTCACCATTTTGTCATTGCCCATGGACCAGAACTAGCTGCGCCTCCTCGAGAATCTAGAGAACACTGTACTAGATCGAGTTCTCCCGCTCAGCCCTGAACCAGAACTGAAGGAACGAGAAAAGGGAGTCCTAAGTCTACCAAAATAAGACAAGAAGTTGCGTAATGTACCACCCAATCCCCTAGTCTCCCTTGATCTTCTGACATTCGAATCCCAAGAGATCCTCCTTGGAGCACCAACATTGTTAAATCCACCATCCATTTCTGTGTATACAACAGGAAGTTCACGCTCCGCAGCTCGCCTGCCACCAACGAACCTCCCTACAGCAAACCCACCACCAGGAAGTCTCCATATGGTTAACCCCACAGTGTCATCACCCCTACCCCCATCAGAAACCGGGGAGCTTCTGCCACTGCTACTCCCACCCAGTTCAGAAGGCAGCTCATGGCGGCACACAGGACAAGAATTCCGAATCGAAAGCCAAGGAAGGATGCAATCAGAATGGTAAATGTGCTTACAGGGCATTTCACGAGCATCTGAATCAAGCTCGAACGGTTCCTTACAAACAGCACAATGCGACTCAGCGGAAACATGGGACGCAACGATCTTGATAACGGGCATGGATTCAATCGCGGCTTTCGATGCCGGAGGCTGGTCCAATCGCCCAATCCCGGTCACTTCCAACTGAGACAACTGGTCGAGCAGGTGATCGAACCCAGAACCCATCAAGAACTCCGTCACGCTCGCAGGCAGAGGCCGAAGACCCGAACCCGCACCCTCGTTGTAATAAAGCTCAAAGTTTCCTCTTTCAGCTGCAACACCATCATTTACACCTCCAACGCCGTCGGCGGGTCCACGGAGGACGATAACCGGGTTGAAAGGTGACCGATCCCCACCGCTCCGCCGCATGCGGCGGAGTCTTGGGCTGGCACCATGCTCGGAGTGAGACCCATCATCGACATACATTGCCGCTGCAGGGAATCGATGGAAAGGGGAGTGACTAGGGGTCCTGATTTCTTCCACGAAACCAGAACCACAATCAGGGCAAAGTAAAGTGTCTTCTTCAGCCCCAATTGGAACCCTAACGATGCGATTGCATCTGTAGCACCAAAACGAAGATCCCACCGAAGCCATGAACCAAAATCGAGCAAGAATTCCGCTAATACTCACTGAGACCGGTTCAAGAAGAATTCAAAAATCCCTTTTTTTCCCTCTGGCTGCGAAATCAAATCAAAGACCCTAAAATTTTCCGGGAAAATTCTCAACTCAGAAAATTGGAATTCAAACAGAGATTCCGAATTGCACTGAAGCAAAAGAGAAAAAGAAAAGTGCAAATTGAAATGAAGAATTTATATATAGAAAGAAATTCCTTCACAGACTTGAAAGGAAACCTCGTTATTCGCTGATTGAGGCTCTGAAGAATTTATATCCAAAAAAGGAAAATGAAATGGGAAAATATTTATCATTTCCATGAGATCGAGTCAGTAACGGCGTCAGTGTTTAGTTAATTGCTTTTTTATTTTTTTTTATTTTTTTTATTTGAGTGCAAATACTTTTTTATGATAATTTTTTCTCAATGATGCCAATACAGAATTTTAAATCTACAACCTTTTAAAAATACTTAATTCTCTTACCATTAGTTTATTTTTCTAACTTTTTATTAACAATTTATAGACGAATGTCTTTAAAGTATTAGTTAAGAAATTAAAATAAAAATTATTAATAAAAAAATATAAGTAAATAATATTTGAGTAATGTTATATTTTTTTAAAATCTCATATTAATAATTTTCCTAATTTATTTATGATAATAATATATATAAAGTAAATTCTTCTTTTAGTGTTTATTATTTTATATGTCTAAAATATTCTTATATTTATTTAAAAATAATTTTTAAAAACGATAAAAATATAAATTAATATTACTGTACATTCTACATTTTTATTTCACAATATAAAACTTCTGTTAGCTTTTCTTTATCTTCTTTAACTTTCCTATTAAAAGAAATTTTTTTAAGTAAAATAATTATTTTCAAAACTTAAATATAGATCACTCTTATCACAAAAAAAAATACATGTCATTCTATAAAATATTTATACAAACTAAAAAAAAATAAAAAATACGATATGAGAAAAATAAAAGTAATTCTCAAAACACTAGTACTTAATAAAATAAATATTAAATAAAAAAATAAAGAGTTTAAAATCTTAAAAATATAAAAAACATTTACTATTTATTTTACTTGATTAGGAATATTATTAGAAAAATTACCTAAGAGAATATAAAATTATTCTTAATATCTTGAGAATCTTAAAAAGTATTTAATATTTCTTTAAGTAATTAAAATAATATAATAATAGTATTAAATACTTCTTAACCAATATCTTTAGAGCACTCGTTAATAAAACCATTTTAATATAATATTTTATAATTATTGATAAAATTTTATTGTTGAGTATGACTAATATATTCTTACAAATATTATTATGAAACTAATTTCTTGAATACATTTGTAATTAGTTTTTAGGAGATATTTTTTTAAAAAATTTAAGAAAAAGAGAAGTTACCCAATCCAAGACCTGAATATACCACAAGCCTTAGCAAGGACTTTCAATGATACTTACATATCGTTTAACAGTGAATGACTTCTGGAGAATTCAAATCTAAGACTTTTTAGAATTTATTGTTTAATCTTACCGGTTGAGGCAATATTCATTGGCAATATAAAAAAAAATTAACATTGTGTTTGGAATAATTTAAAAAGTAAAATTCATTTAATTTAAATTAATTTAAAAATCAATTCTCATGTATTAGAAGTCATTATAGAAAAGTAAATTGAATTGATTTGTTAATTAATTTTTATATTTAAAATACATTAAAGATAAATTAAATTTATTTTATTTTAATAATTTTACTTTTTTGTCTTTACTTAAAATAAAATGACTAAATTAATGAGAATAAAATATTTAGTTTAAATAATTAAAAATTAAATCCAATCAAAACTAACTAAATTTGAATAGATTTTTACATGCACGCAGCTAAGAAAGAAGAATTGCAAAAACTAATCAATTCTTATATTATAAGTTTTTAAATAAAAATTTATGAAAATTAAATTAATTTTTCAAATTTTATGGTTCCAATCATATTATAATGAATAAAAAAATTTTGGAAAGACAAATAAGAGGAAAAGAAAAAAGAAAAATAAATTAATCATATTTAAAATGATGTTCTCAATGAAATCAGGATAAAATATTTACAAATAAAATAAGAGTCACAATAGATAATTAAGAGTAGTGATAGACCCTCCCTTAATTTTAAAGAGATCTCAAATTAATTCTAAAATTTTGTTTAGTATTAGCTTAAAAGTTAAAGTATGAAAAAATATTTAAGAAAAATTAAGGGTGTAAATATGAAAATATTAAATATTATTTTTTTCTTCAAATTTGATTGACTTGTCTCAGGAAAAGGAAGAAAAAGTTAGATGTGCTCTATGTGGTTGGCTTCTTAGTTCAAATTGAAGAGAGGAGCAAAAAAAAAGATAAAAAAAATTAAAGAGAGAGAAAGACTTGGTTGCTTGAAATATAAAATTTGAGGAATTTGACGAGATAAGTGTTCACTCAAGAAAAATATGGATAAATTAATGTGAGATTGGGATTTGACAATGGTAATTGATGGGAAAAGCACAATGACATACATTTGAATTTTTTTTCAATATAAAAAATTTAATTAGTTCAGTTCTAACTTTTTTCGTTTAAATTAAATTAATTTAAAATGCAAATACATATAATATCTGCATGGGTATGTATTTAAATATATGAAATAAAAAAAGAGATTTTGGTAAATTTTCTTGCTTTGATTTTTTTGTGAAAATTTAATTACATTGATAAATGTAAGAGAAAATTATTCTTACATATTATTTTTTAATATCAAAATTTTATAGAAAAAAATTAGTATATGTGAAAAATTCTCAAATTTACATGTCTTATATCGAAAAATTAACTAATCCCTATACACAAATTAAGGTAATATAAAATTAATGTAAAAAATACCGGATATATTTTTGAAAGAATTTGGTTAAACTTTATTTTATGTGTAATTTTTTCTTTAAAATTTAATTAGTATAATTTAAGTTGTAATTTTATTAAAAAATTTAAAAATATTAAGACAAAAAAGTTGTTTACTGCAATCGTTACCGTAAAGAAACGGCGCATGCGAGAAAGAAGAATGATGCACATGGGAGACCGAATATTCCTCAACATGTACGGTTCCATTTTTTTTCCTTGTATTTTCTTTTTTGTTTTTATGATTGCTAATCTAAACTATGTATATATTCTAATTTTATTTTCTATTAGGAGAACAAAAATGTTTTTTATCTACTTGAGATAAAGAGATTAGTACATAAAAAGACTTAAGTCAGCTCAGGATAATTTTTTTTCTATTATAATATTAAAAAGTGGATTTTTTATCTGTTTTTAATAAAATCTTTTTTACAATATAAGTCAATATTAAAATTTAAAAGATAACTAAATATTTATTAATTAAGAATAAATAAAAATAAAAATTTAATATTAAAATGCAATTTTTTTTTTCAATTTGAGATAAATTAGTTGAAATATGCTAAACACAAAAAGGATATTTTAAGTTTTTTACTCATAACACCCTTTTTTTTTTTTAATGTTAAGGAGCAGTTTAAGAATTAGAGTCAAAATCTTATATTTAACTTTCTCAATTGAACATGCTATTGTCCTCTCAGAATACATCTCGCTTTTAACTTAAACGACTACGCTAACGGTGAGAAATTTAAGCAGTTTGTAAAAATTTTAAATTCAAAATAATCTTTTTTTTTGTCCTTAATCGATATCTTCTTTAATTTATCAATTTTATTTCTTATAAATTAATTACATTGATTTAATTCTTAAAAATTTTAGGATTTTGATTTTGATTCAATGTTAAATGTAAAAAATTTATACTATCATCTAATTATATATTATTAAGTATTTATCTTTTTAAATAATTATTATTTTAGTAAAACTTTTAGTAATTATAATTAAATGATAATATAAAATTTTTTATATTAAAAATATATCAAAATTAAACTCGAAACTTTAAATTCTTAATAATTATTTTTCCATCCATTTGATCATAATACCATTAATAACGAAAATTTTAGTGTGAATCAAGAATATTCTTACAGGAGTTCGTTTCATTTGAACCGCAATTGCAGTCTTTATATCTAAAGTTGTAACTCACTTGTATTAAACCAACACCTCATAACCAAAAGAGAAGGAAGAAATTGAGTTATTAGGTTTAGGAAAAAAAATGACATCACTTTAAACATATGAATATAAGATTATGTCGACACATTAATCTAAATGATAAAGGTTAAAACTTTTGTTAATGATGTTATGATCAAATAAATGGAGAGACAAAATTATTTGAGATTTTAAATTTAAGAATTAAATTGATACAATTAATTTTAAGTAAGAGACTGTATGTATTAATAAAAGGGTACATGTGAGAGTACAAAACAAATTGCCAGAAGAGTAGCTAGATTTAAAAAAAAAAGTACAAATGTTATATTTTTAAAGAATTATTCTGCATGATTTTTTTTTTTTTTTATAAAAGTAAGAGAATTTTGGATTATGTCTAAGATTCTACTCTCTATAAGCTGATTCGAGCAAATTCTTTAATGTTAAATATAACAAATTTATGAAAATTTATTTATACAGGAGTCCTTTTAACGTATTCAAATTCAAGATATTATTTACAATGACAGCCATTAGTTGGTATTACTGAAAAAAATGTACAATGAGAACATCCAGTTGTGAAACTTAGAGATGGTATAGTATGATAAATATTGATCCTTCGACTTTAGCTTAACTAGAATACAAAGAGTCTCTGCATCTCTAATAAAACATTGATATTTTATTTCAAGCTCACAAAACAGAGAACGATCATGAGATGAGTAAGAACATTATCCAAAGAAAATTTCATACGTATGTCACAGTAAATAGATGTGTGCTATTAAAATTAAATATATGATATCATATAATAAAATTCAGATAAAATATAAATAACTGAGAGTTACTCTCAAAGGACTCGAGAATTTCTTCAATTTGTGAGATACAACAGTGCCTCTTTTATATTCAATTCCTCATCCAGGGTTGTCTGTGTTTGCGGAGCTTCTTGTGCATTATTGCATTACCTACAACATGGAATCATATTACAGATCCATCACTTATTGCGGTTATAATATTGTAATTGTATCAATATCTGCAACCACATCACTTTACAATTACATATTATTTCCAACAGTTACAATGCAACCGCAATGTTATAGTTTTTGTGTTAAATTCTTTTTTTAAAAAATATTTAATATATTATTTATCAAAAAAAGTTTACGATCTCAAAAATCACTATGTTCACAACAATAACAATTTAAAACCCTGTCTAAACTCATTGTTTCTGGCGAATGATGTCCTCTCTACGTGCCACTAGCTACAAAGGAAAGTGTAATGCCCATGGCATCATGGGACACCCGGGACTGAGAAAATGCCACTTTCCCACAAATGCCGCACCTAGGACTACCCAACGAAGGACCTCACCTTCTAGATTTAGGCAAGTTCATCATGCTGTCGTGTCGTCAGAGGAAGAGGAAGAGGAAGATGCACTTCCCAAGCTAGAGGGCAAGTTCTCCAGAAGTAGGCAGGCTGCACATAAGAGGGCGTGAGTGTGAGGTACGGGCAGTCACATTCTGTGTTATCTATAAACAGAAATTCTTGTCTAATATTATAGTAATATATTAGCATTTAATTTTAATTTATTATATATGTAAAATTTTTTATATTATTATTTAATTACATATTATTTAAAATTTAATTTTTTAAATAATTATTATTTTCATTTTTTTATAATTTAATAATTTATAATATAACATTTTTTATCCTGACAATAAATTAAAATTAAAGTAAATATACTAATACAACAATATATAACATATGTCTCTGAAAATGAATGTGTTGAAAGTATTATTCTGGTAAGAGTATGATGCAGGCCCCCACTTATCGTTTTGCTCATTCTGCGGTCATTAGCCAAAGTTGGATTCGCTCTCCCACGTTTCTGCTCCAACTTTAGGTGGTCCTCATTCACGCCAAGTAGTTTAGTCGATGTCCTGAAATTTGTTGTTTATAATGTCTGTCTAAAGTCATATCTTTTTTTTTGTTTTTTTGCGATACAATGTCTTAAGTCATATCTGTTACATCATAAATTCTCGTCCAGATATGCGTGTAACGTTGATTTATCACAATGTTTTTTACTCTTCTAATATAAAATTAATAGTGATTAGCTTTCAACAGCTTTTTTTTAATTTATCTATTATATATTATTAATATAATTACTTCTGATATTATGTGATAATGTCATATTTTAATTTATTTTTAATTTCTTCATCTAATTTTTTATATTTAAATAATTTTTTTACATAAAATTTAAGTAATTCTTATTATAATATAGTGTGACTTTTATTTTTATGAAATCATTTTTTATGTGTTCTTCTCAAGACACTTTCTCAGTCTTTCATTTTGTATATATGCACATGATGCTGTTAAAAAAATAATTATAATTATAATTAAAATTAACGAATTTTTAATTTTAGTTTATATTTATTTTATCTAAAGTTTATTTAAAATATAGATACATCATATATTACAACATTGATAGCTTTTATTATCCAAAAGCAAAAACATATAAATTTTGTAAACATTTGTTTAGTAAAAATATTATTTATCTTTAATCAATTATTGTCAAAATTATATTATTTGAATTATTAAGAAATAATATAAAAAATGCATGTATTAACAAATATTAACTATAAAAAAATGAAATAAAAATCCGTGAATTTCATATAGGGATAGACTAATAAGTTACTAAATTTAATCAGCTATATATATGTGAGATGTTGATTTATCACAAGGTTTCTTTGACGATGTATATATAAGGAAGCAACTTGAGAAATCATGGGAGGTTAAATTTATTAGTGTAGTATCTCAATCAAAATCCTTCAAATCAGCAGAATAATCTGATTGTAATTTTCTTATGTAAATATTTGTATTTATTTTATTATTATTTCATTAATGAATTGTATTTATGTTTCATAATTGAGGAATTTGATTTTCAAATCAATTCTTTATACACTGTGTATATATCTTGTAAAGATATCTTTTGTAAAGTAATGAAAATTTTCATATTCTCTATATTGCTCCCTTTCTATAGTTCTTTACATGGTATTAGAAGTATTTTGATTTACTAGCATCTCCGATCCAATGGCCTCGGCGTCTTCTACCACCACCTCCCTATCATCCTTTACTTCCCAAGAACTTGTTCAAATCAACACTGTAGCCCACCTCTCTATCAAACTCAATGGCACAAATTATCCTGCTTGGTACAAGCAATTACATTCTCTTCTTGTTGGTTATGTTGACGGCTCTTGCCCATGCCTTCCCTTTACAATTGAAAAAGGTGACGATGCTACTCCCAACCCAGCACATTGCCACTGGGTATGCCAAGACCAATTACTACTTCTTGCTGTTCTTGGATCTTGTGAAGCTGAAGCGTGTGCTATTATGTCATTTGCTGACACTTCTGTTGCAGCATGGACAAAACTTCAATGTGCCTATGCCAATAGGTCAAGCTATAGCATCATGTCTCTTAAAGAGCGTCTCAGCTCTCTCACTAAGGATACCTCTCTTGTCACTGACTATCTTCGCTCCATCAAGAGTATTGCTGATGAACTTGCCTCAATTGGTCACTCGATCGATTATCTTGATCTTGTCATTCATGCTCTCAATGGAATGGGTCTCGGATTTTGTGAATTCTCAGCCTCCATGCGAACCTGTGGCAATCCATTATTGCTTGATGAACTATTTGATAAACTTGTTAACTATGAAATGTTTGTGAAACGTGAGGAACAACCCTCCAGTATTGCTCCCACTACTGCTAACTATGTTACTCGCTATTCCACTAAGGGCAAATAGTTTTTTGGATCTCGAAGTCCCTCTCCTTCAATTCTTAGCAAGAAACTTGCTTCCTCTTAAAACCCTTTTTTTTTTTTGTCAATTTTGTGATAAATGTGGTCATGTTGCTAAAAACTGCTACAAAATTATTGGCTATCCTTAAAAGCAAACTACTCTATAAGGTCATTTGGCCACTGCCATACGAACTAATGCCTCGCCATGGCTTCTTGATTTTGGAGCATTTCACCATATCACAAATGATTTCCCTAATCTCTCAATCAGCAATCACTATGAAGGTATTGATCAGCTCACAATAGCCAATGGTAAGGGTTTACCTATATCACACACAGGTTTCACTATCCTTTCCATCTCCTCTACCCCTCTTACTCTCACCAATGTTCTTTGTGTTCTCCCTATCACGCAAAATTTGATTTCTGTATCTCAATTATGCAAATACAACAACGTTTCCATTGAATTCTTTCCTTTGCATTTTAAGCTAAAATCGTTAAGCATGGAGGTGACACTCCTTCGAGACCTGAATGAAGACAATGTCTGCAAACTTCCATCATCATCTATAAGTCCCACCACCCAAGCCACTTATGTCAACCTTCAACCGACTCTACAACAATGGCACCATAGTCTTGATCATCCTGTGGCCCGCATCCTTCACCATGTCCTTCTCACAACAAGTCTATCGGTCTCCTCAATGAAACATTCTGTCAATTATTCTTCCTGTTATTATAATAAAAGTCACAAATTACCTTTTTCTAAATCTAGTCTATCTAGTCAATATCCACTTGAACTTGTTTATTCTGATGTTTGGGGCCTTGTCCCCTTGGACTCCATTGATGGTTTTCGATATTATGTTATATTTATTGATCATTTTTCTAAATATGTCTAGTTGTATCCCTTAAAACTCAAATTTGATTTATCCACTATTTTTTCCATTTTCAAAAACATCGTTGAAAATCAATTCAATCGTAAAATAAAAACTTTCTACACTGATAATGATATGAACCTGACTAACTCCACCTCAAAAGCTAGCTCGTAAAGGGAGATTTGTAAACTCATATATATAACACCCAAGACCAACCTGCTTAACTGATGTGAGACACATCATACCTGACCCTTTTAGATTGCACGTCCTCATGTAGAGAATCAGTGCATGGGCTCACCGACCAATGCAGGTATGACTCTGATACCATATGATATGAACCCGTCTAACTCCACCTCAAAAGCTAACTCGTAGGGGGAGGTTTGCGAACTCATATATACAACACCCAAGACCAACCTGCTTAACCGATGTGGGACACATAAGATAATTGCAGTGAATTTTTAAAATTAAAATCTCAACTTCAATCTCTTGGTATCTCTCATCTTACCACTCCACCTCACATACCTGAACATAATGGGTTTCTGAGTGCAAACATCGCCATCTTGTTGAAACTGCCTGCTGTTTACTTAATCATGCCTCTCCACCCTACAAATTCTGGTCTTATACCCTTCAAGTAGTAACTTATCTCATCAATAGGTTACTCACCCCAGCTTTTCAAATGCACAGTCCTTTTCGAATTTTATTTAAAAACCTGCCTAACTACACTAAACTCAAAATGTTTGGTTGTCTATGTTTTCCTTGACTTAAACCCTATGTCCTTCGTTGGTTATATAGTCCCACACAAAGTGCCTACCTTTGCTTCAATCTCTACACTCATAAAATCTATACATCTAGACATGTACAATTCATTGAAAATTTATTTCCTTTTTCACAAGAAAATTCATCTCATTCTTCAATCCCACCAGCCACGGACTTAACGCCCACCCAAGCCACATTTGACCTTACCCATGTCACGTCTACTATCCCATTCAAACCACCCCAAACAGCTGCTACACCCATTCAATCTCCAATCTAATTTGATTGTAATCTTCAACGGACACTACCCATTAATGCCATAACTCACATTAATTCTCCTTCTAATTCTACTCCATCACATCCCTAAATTCACTCCACTCCAATCTCAGCAAATACACCCATAAATCACATTCATTCTTTATCCAATCCCACCATATCTGCACTTGACACAGCATAATATCTCCCAATTAATTCTCCAATCATACCATATCCCATTAATGGCAAATCCCATAAATTCCTCCAATATCACACCACCAAGTATTCTCCACTCTCCACCCACAGTTACTACCCCACCCTCCTCCCAGATTAATACTCCATGCATGCAACAATCCACTAATACAGCCATAAGCCTCCACTGCATTGATACTTCCGTTCAGGCCAATGAAGGTATATGTTCACCCTCGTGCAGCACTCAAGCATCCTCTTCTTCACAGCCAACTCTTCTCCCCTCTCATCCAATGATTACCCATGCCAAAGCGGGCGTCTTCAAGCCCAAGCGTGCCTCACTATTACCAAGTATCCCTTGCCTACATCAGTGGAACCCACATGTGTTTCTCAAGCCCTCAAATCAGACGAATGGAAGCAGGCAATGTCTAATGAGTTTATGACGCTTATGCACAATGGAACTTGAGACTTAGTATCATCTCAACCTCACTTTAATATCATAAGCAACAAATGGGTCTTTCAAATCAAAAGACACCCCGATGGCAGCATTGCTCGATACAAGGCTCGGTTGGTGGTTAAAGGCTTTCATTAGCGGCTCGGCATTGATTTTCAAGAAACTTTCGGTCCTGTCATCAAACCTCAGGCAATCAAGATTGTTTTCTGTCTTGATTTATCTCGTGGGTGGCAACTAAGCCAAATGGATGTCAACAATACATTTTTCCATGGTCACATCTTAGAAAACGTTTACATAACTCAACATTAGGGGTTCATTCACCCCAATTTTTCTAACCATGTGTGTAAACTCAAAAAGACTCTATATGGCCTAAAATAGGCTCCTCGTGCTTGGTATCACTTGCTCAAATAGTTTCTCATCCCCTATGATTTTATGAACTCACGCTCTAATACATCACTCTTTATTTACAGGCAAGCTGATATTATTGCATATTTCCTAGTTTATGTTGATGATTTGCTTCTTACAGGCACTAACAGGGTCTTTCTTAAGAAGTTTCAAGATGACCTATCTCAAGCCTACTCACTTAAGGATCTGGGTCACCGCAGCCACTTTCTTGGCATTGAAATTGTCCCTACATCCATAGGGCTCTTCCTCACTCAACATCACTATGTTCGTGATATTCTCATCAAAGCCAACATGGAGGGTGCAAAGTCTGTCACCACACCAATGTCAACATCATGCAATCTTACTCCATCCCCTGATGACAATTCATGTGACATCTCTCATTACCGTCAACTAGTTAGCTCTTTGCAATATCTTGCCCTTACAAGAATTGATATTACATTTTCTGTGAATAAATTAGCCCAATATATGCAAGCTCCTCGTGATAGTTATTTTCAAGCTCTCAAACGGGTGCTTCGGTACCTCAAACATAGCATTGACCATGACATCCATCTCTCAAAGACAAATAACATGTAATTAACTGCCTTCTATGATGCAGATTGGGCTGGCGATCAAACTGATCGCAAATCCACCTCCGGTTACATCGCCTATTTGGGACCCAATCCGATTTCATAGGCATGCGTAAGCAAAAATCTGTTGCTCGCTCATCCACCGAAGCTGAGTATCACACTATTGCATCCACTACCGCTTAACTTATATGGCTTCGCAATATCCTTAAAGAATTGGGTGTTTCGTCTTTTGATCCTCCCACCATTTACTGTGACAATGTTGGCGCAACATATCTATGTGCAAATCTTTTTTTTCATTCACGCACGAAACATATTGCCATTGATTATTATTTTGTTCGTGATCTCATTACTAGCAATTCATTGCGTGTGTCTCACATACCGTCTAGTCATCAATTTGCTGACCTACTCACTAAGCCTCTATCTAGCACTAGGCACAACTTTCTGATGTTCAAAATTGGTGTTGTATCTGCCTCCACCATCTTGCGGGGGCATATTGTTGTAGTATCTCAATCAAGATCTTCCAAATCAGCAGAATAAGTAGTATCTCAATCAAAATTCACCAAATCAGCAAAATAATTTGATTGCAATTTTTTTATGTAAATATTTTGTATTTATTTTTGTTATTATTTCATTCATTAATTGTATTTATGTTTCATAATTGAGGAATTTGATTTTCAAATCAATTCCTTATACACTGTGTATATATCTTGTAAAGATATCTTTTGTAAAGTAATGCAAATTTCCATCTTCTCCATATTACTCCCTCTCTATACTTCTTTACAAAATTAAGCTACATACCAGTTGCACTTCTCCTAGCAGAGGCCACCATTCTACCCAACAGTGTTGATTTAGGCCTTTCCTTTTTTTCCCCCTTAAATCCCATATAATTAAGTTTCATTGCCCGTTTGATACGATAAAAAAAGAAATGAATTAAATAAGAATGAGAATGAGATATTTTTATTTTCTTGTTTGGTAAAAAAATTTAATATTGAATACTCACTCTTTAAAAAATGCTATTCTTTTTTATTTTTAAAATACTCATTTCATTCTCTATTTCTATTATGGCATTATCACTCTCATTCTTATTCCATTTCATTCATTTCTATGATACCAGACATACACATAATATTTTATAATTGACCTTCATCCTTAATAGCACCATTCATAACTTACTTTATGGAGGTGATATTAGACTTTGAGCATTATTTCCTGTTCCATTTCAGGAGGGCAGGCCATCATGATAAGTAGAATTTGTTGATTCTTATGATATATAGTTTTGGCTTTTGATGGAAAATGAAGGATTAGCATTTCCTTTGCTTTTTGAGATTTATATTTTATATTTTTCACCAGGAAATTGGATCCTCTAGGAAGTAGGAACTGCAGAGCTTTGAGAAAAGTTGGCCTTTTTCTTTTTGACTATTTGTTTTGTTTATGGAGTAATTAATCAAGGCAGCATAGTAATTTCTCATTTTCTGTCGACATAAAAAACTGCTATTTTTCTCTGATGCTGATAAAGTAAATATTGAAAAGAATGATTTTTAGGCCTGCTCATTGTTGTGAAATGTATTAGCAACATAAAATTATTCATGTGCTTTTATTAAATAGCAAAGATTGGCAAATGTATAAATTGGTGGGATTTTAGGTTAGATTATTAATAGATAAATAAAAAATAAATTAATAATTTATTTAGGATTCATTAAAAAATTATTAAATTCATTCAATCCATCCATAATTTATTTTAATGAATGATATTTATTCTATTTATTAATATATTTTCATGTATGAATATCCAATCTATATATGTATGTATTTATATATATATATATATATATATATATATATATATGTATGTATGTATATATGTATGTATATATGTACACACACACACACACGCATATATATACACGCAATCTATTCATCTTTAACTAATGTATTTAAACTACTTCTATATATAAATACATATTATTCTCCAAACTATATATATATATATATATATATATGTGTGTGTGTGTGTGTGTGTGTGTGTGTGTGTGTGTGTGTGTGTTGTGTGTGTGTGTGTGTACATATATACACATACACATATATGTATATCTATTAAATTTAATAAATATTTTGGTTAGTTTATTAATCATCAATTAACTAAAAATAATTCAACCCATACTAATTTATTAAATTTATTATTTATAATTAAATGAATTAGATTGAATATATATATATATATATATATATATATATATATATATATATATATATATATATATTATATATGTATGTATTGGATCAATTGCCGCCCTTACTAACAGCTTAAACTTTTAGAATAGTTAGTTTATAACAAGATATTAGAAGTTTTATAACTAAGTGGTTAGCTCTTGCGTGTATTAGGTGAAAGCATATGAGTAGTTTGATATTTTAACACGACTCCTTATGTAAGAGCTCTTTCAGTTTGAACTGTGGATAATATATAGGTCTACCTTATCTTATACTAATATACAACTTAATCATGGATAGGGGTGTCAATTGCATTTATGAAACCATGATCAATCCAATTCATCTATATTTAAATCCACTTAATCTAATTATAATAATAAATTTAATGGATTGGATTAATTTTAGTTAATGGATGGTTAATGAACTAACCAAAATATTTATTGGATTCAATGGATATATATATATGATTTGAAGAATAGAATATATTTAGATATAAAATAAGTTTAGATCAAATGCATCTGGTTGAGGATGAATGAATTAGATATTCATATGTTAAAATTAATTGAATATTCATCCATTAAAATAGGTCATAAATAAATTGTACATGTTTAACAATTTTTTAATAAATCTTAAATAAATTATAAAATTATTTTTATCCATCAATTAGTAATCCAATTTAAAATCTATTCAATCAATCCATTTGCTACTCCTAATTAAAAACAATAGTGGGTGGCAATGATTCAATTCCAAGTCACTTTTTCATATAAACTCTGATAATATATTATAAATTAACTATCTCAAAAGTTTACACTATTAGATGAAAATATATTAATAGTTTTATTTCTCCAATAAAATGCAACAGAAGAAAGAAACGCTATTAAGCATATTCCTCTGAAGCAGTCACTAGCTGCTTTGCTGAAACTTGAACGTAAGTTCATTTTGCAGGCGTATTGTCTGTATACAGAGAGACATGCAGTTGATTGAAAACTTTTTACGATTGTTTCCATTTTCGTTTTTCTTCCTTTTTTGTTTCTACCCTTTTGAAGGTTCTTCTGGCACCTGCTGTAGGGTGCTATTAGCACTTGTTTGCAGGTTGTTGTGCTACCTGCTGCAGGGTCCTATACATTGGAACCTGTTTGCAAGGTCAAACCTGTAGCCCTCCACACCTGGTTAATGTGTAACTGGTTGCAATTATTTGTTCTCTTTCAAAAACTAGCCTATTAAGAAATAGCCTCATAATTTATGCATCCCATTGAACCTCTATATTTGCATAGACAGTGGGTATAAGTTAGAACCCTATCGGAGATCGCTTTGTGACTTTTCCCATGTGAATTTTCACTGCATATATAAACATGCAAGAATGTGTCATGTAAATTTGATTTTGGTGCATGTGGATGTATCTTTAACAAGGGATATTGATAATCCTTCTTTTTTCTTTCTTCACTTGTCATTTAGATGGAGAAAGTGTCGTTGAAATCAAGCCACCTACACTGTCCCCAAATCAACTAAGACGCTGCCTTCTTTCAACATGGCAACAGATTAGCTTCAATTGCAGCCATTATTTTGATGATAGAAGCTTTGGCCCTTATTAACGGGAAAGGATGGGAGAAGGGATTAAATCATGATTTATCTTATGTTTATTTTTATGTTTAAATTAAATAAAGAAAAGGAAATGGAGAGTTAAATAAAATAAAATTAATTTTGATATTTTTCTTTATAAACTTATTAATTAAATTTTATATAATATTCTTTCCATACCTTTTCCTTTTACTAGGATACTAGTACTTTTTATAATACTAGCTAATATTTAATCATGTATCAAACTTAATTAAGTATATGTTTAATAATTTCTTTTTTTTTAAAAAATTACTTTTTATTTTTAAAAATTCTTTTAATAAAATTTAATTATAAATTATTTTAAATATAAAATAAAATTATCCAAATACGTACTAAATATTAGAATTAAGTGATATTAATTATAAAATATAACAACTATGTTGAATGTATATTAATAAAGTGGAATACACTGTAAAATATATTCCATTAGTTGTTAGGGATACTCTCATGAAAAGAAAGGATAGAGAAACATCAGATAAATCAAGTTATGTAGCGCAAATCATTTATAAAGGGTCAAGTAAAATATTCGTCTTTTTTGTTTTTAACTTGATAAGAGGAATGGGCTTAAATATTTCATTCCCTCTCTTTCCCTGGACTTACATATCCTCCATCTGAACTTTGTTAGCCCAATCGACAGCCGAATGTGGTCTTTGATTCAAACAATAGAAAGTTCGCCCAGCAATCATGTCAAGGTGTCATGGCAGACTTGAAAGTGTGGATTGCCTAGCTCAAGATATTCTTTTGGGTTTGAGCCCCAGCTTTAATTTTGTGGTGTTTGTTTTCCTGTTGGGCTCCTCCTACCTTCACTTCCTCTGGGCTTGTGTCCCTTCTGATATTATAACCCCAAAAAAATGAGGAGCCGAATGAGTATATCATATTGTTAGTGGTCAGGCTCGTAGAAAAACTGGCAAAGACTTTAGGCCTTGATGAACTACACCCGGGTTCGATCCCAGGGGATGAAACCTAATCTTTCTCCCTTCTATCCCCTACCCCCAAACCAAAAAAAAAAAAGTTCATAAGAATTGTGTTAATTTCTTGATTCTCGTCGATCATGTGCAATATGCTTCATTTATACCCAACTAATAATCTATGCAGTGATGTATTACCAATCAACTTCCGAGCACATTCAAATATCCAATTCCGCGTACCCCTTCCCCCCTTTCCCATGTTAAAAAAAAAAAGAAAAAAATTCTCAAAACTTTCATTTAAAAAACGAAAAAGAAAAAGCTTCCTGTTATAAATTTCAAGCAATTTTACAGAGCATTTGCACTGCATTGCAAAGACAAATTAAAGCAAGCTCTCTTTTCTTTTATGTTCTTTTTCTTTTTTTTTTAGTATTAGACAGTACAATGTCATAGTTGTCAAATCGTGAATCGTATTAAGAATCATTTGTTCAATTTTTGAATCGTGAATCGTGAATCGTGAATGGTAGCGTATTATACGATTCAAAATATATCAATAAAAAATTTAAATATACATAATTTCACATCTAAAATATGAATAAAATATTTAAAAGTCTCAAATAAATACTTAAATATTACATCATTAAGAAAATAATAAACTCCAATAATAGTATAATATTATAATGCCATCATAAGTTATAAGTCATACGTAAGCTCATAGGTAACATACTCATTCCCTTTCTTCTTAGCTGTAAAAACTATATAGAATGACTATGTGTACACCCAGAACTATAACAAAAATAATAACTGTGTGAACACCTAAAAAGGAAAAACAAAAAAAAAATGAAACAAAGTGAGTCAAGTGATTGGTTTGCAATGTGAATGAGAATTGGTTCTATGTTTAGTGACAAAACAAATTAATCGAGCCAAGTGTGTTCTGTAACGCCCTTTCAGTTCACTTTATTTAATAATTTAAGCCTTTACCTCTTTGAATTCTCTTATGAGAATTGGTGATAAAAAAAAGCCAAAAAAAAAAACTAAATTACAAAATCGTGTAAATCGTATTATTGATACTAAATCGCATTAAATCGTGCATGAATTGCATGATTCAAAGCCATCTACGATTCATCACATGATACGAATCGTTGACTTACTAAATCGTATCGAATCGTGCAATTCAAATCTCAAATCGTAACATTCTAACAACTATGCATGACGTTACTTCTGAAGTTAAACTATACATGCATACTATATAATTAGAGAAAAAGGTTATGTACTTGTATTGGAACAAGCATGTACTTGTATTAGAACATAGAAGAAGTGTCAAATCTTAATTGATATATTTTCTTTGAAACTGACGAAGTGAAGAGCTTGAATTTTTTTTAACAGATATCTTAAAATTGCACATGGTGCCCTGAAATTTTGTTTCTCAGAAAACATAATTTAATTCTATTTTTACAATAAAAAATGACTTAAAGCAAACAATTTTATTGAAGCCTGAAAAAAGTCATCATGAGATATATAGTAATATATACCGACACTTTAAAATGGTTGTCCTACTTATGTCATATACGTATTTGTGTCGAATACTCTTTAAACACTTAAGATACTTTTGGTCTTTTATCATAAATTTTTTTATTCTATTTTTTTTGAGTTTGTGTCAATATAAGTATGATATTATAAAAAATTAAATAAATGATAACTTTTTATCATGCGTATAAACACAAATGTTGAATTTTTTTATAAGATTTGAGTTAGAAATGATTATATAATAATGCTTATATTTTAAATATAGGTATTTATATTAAGATTTATGTTTTTATCTTTTATATATATTTAAAATTTTTTTTTTTTGGTTAACCTTATATAGTTTATGTTTTGTACACTAACCATACGATGTCCCATAATTTTTAAAATTTGCCGTGTTGGCATGCTCGTGTTGTATTGTATCCATTTCGCTTATCGTGTACATGCTTACTACATTGCTGATCCATCAGGAAAATCATAGGGAATGTAGATTGTTGTTCTCTCTATCTCTTTCTCCTTCATCTTGTTCATTTCTCTCGCCACTTGTTTTTCATTTTTAGAGTAAATTACACTCATGGCATATGTAGATTCTTTCAAGTCTGGTTGGGTATCATTTTCACACAGTTTTGTGGTTTGAAACTTGTTGGTTCTACTCCTAGCGAAAAAATGTTATTCATTCAACGCCCATCAATGTTACTTTGACATGATTATTCTTCAAGTTTAATTAGGCCAATATATATCAAGTATGTGTTTCAACATGTAATAATTTTTTCATATTGGTGGTAGGTAAGCGAATATAATACTTATATAGTAGACAATGCCTCTATGAAGGAAGGAAAGGAATTAGAAGGAAATCAATGGCTTGCTCTCTGTGTCATTTCTTGTTCTCAGAAGAATTTATGAATCAGTCAAATTCTTGATATAAACTACCACAAAATTATTGTAAGAAAAAATGAGTCAAGTTAGATTGAGAATTTTAATTTCCTTTCTTCCTTTTTCTCACTGTCATGCTTGTGAAGTTCTTTGTACCTTGCTTCACTAATAAATTAACTCTCATGAGGCCAACAGGAGTTGACATATCTGATTAGCTTTTCGCTCATGTTTTGTCATGACTTGAGTTTAATTTTTGAATTTTTTGTTGGTGAGTCATTTGTAAGCATACCTCCTTTTAGGTTGAGGTAAGTCATCTCCTCAACTTAAATTTTATTAAAAAAAATAACTCTTATCGGAACTTGGATATTAGACCAATATATTTATTCATTTTCTACAAGTGGATATAATAATACAAAATTGATTATGTGTCACTTTAATCCACTGATGTGTTTGATGACTTGTGTGTATCAAGATCATCGATGATCTGCAAATCACTTCCATTAAGTTTGTAACCTTGCAAGCCACCAACCCCATTAAGCCTAAACAAAGCACTAATCTCATTGCTAATAGGGGCTATGACCTATGAATGACTAATCAGAATGCTGTAACATGGATTACTACTTGATTACCAGTTAGCTATCTACTTAATGACCAATTGTATGGTGCTTAAGTGACTCACTTTGACTTATATTATTCAGAGGGAGTGTGACCCTTGAAGCTCATGGTAGGACTACATATGTGTGTGTGTGTATGTTTGTTTTGAAAGAAAATATTTTCTTCTCAGTTACACGGGTGCATTCCAAATACCATTTTTTTTAAATATAATCAAGACATTCTTTTTTTCTTTTTTTGGGTTTTGTTTTGGGTAGTCTAATTATTATATGCTAATGATGATAATCACGAATGGTGCAAGAGTTCAAGAGATTTGAATTTGAGACTGGGACGAATGCCTGACCAGAAACAATTTAAATGCTTTGATTTGATAAGTTGATACGATAGCGTCAATTTATGCGTAATGTGTCTTTTTATCCTCCAATTTAAAATGATTTATAATGGGCGACTTTTATCTTACTAATATCATGCCTTTATATTTTAGCAAAATATATCATGCCGATAGAATAGAACTATGTTGGATATGATTTATTTTTTTAAAAAAAATATTTGATCAAAAATCAATTGAATCAAATCAAATTAAATTAATTAAAAATAGTTTAGTTTGTTTAACTTTTTAATTAGAACAAAATTGATTAGTTCATCATATAAGAGCATCGATTGACTTAGTTCGAATGACTTTTTATCAAATCAAACTAAATCGCAAACACTTTTAGATTTATGTTAAAAACTCACTAAATGACAATGGATTCAATTTTTTTTTTTCAAATCTTTTAATAAAATACTGCTGAAACAGAAAAATAGATTTCAAATTTCTCTTAGCTGATATAGTATGTTGTGTTATTTTCAAATTCACTTGGAAAGGGACCAAGCAGTTTTAAAAAGTGAAAATAAAGGAAAAAGAAACAGAGGTTACCAGTTGTTGCCTAGGTTCTTGGGTTGACAAGTAAGCAACCCACAACTGCAGGCAAATCAGGCTTGGTAACAAGTTGCAGCAGCCAAGAAGAGGCTTGAATAAGGTCAAAAGCAAGTCAGGGCGTGGGAACAACTTGGGGTTGGGGGACCAAAGCCTCCACTCAGCCTATTGTTTTTTTTGCTTATGACCAAACATATGGAAGCAATGGAAGGCGTACCCTCCACAACCCACAAGCCTAAAAAATTTCTTCCCATTTGCCCATGATTGTCCTCACATGGATCCCAAATTCCCTACCCAAAATGCTTATTTATTCAGTGATTTTGAAAAGAAAGGCATCTTAACTAATATAAATTATGTCAAATGGCCTATCTTCCTCATTCCTCATTTTATCGCCTTAATAATAAATACAAGTTGAGTACCTGTCCCCACATTGCTAAATCTAGATGGATAGAGAGGGGAATCACTCTGGGTCAATTTTCTAAAGGGCATTTGAGTTTGTTTCCTTTCCAAAAGAAAAATAGATATATTAGTTTCAATAATTTTATATCTTTCTAATTCATTTTTCTAATAATCTTCTTAATTACTAATCAAAGTAAGTATTAAATATTTTTTATGTTATTAAAATATTAAATATTTTATTTTTTTATTTATATTTATTTTATTAAGTATTAAAAGAATTAGTAGAAGGATGTTTAAGAAGATATAGCATTATTCTACTAATTTAACTCCAAGTGAAATCTGTTGTTTCTGCAGGCCAAGGGTAGCCAAGGAACACTAACCAAACCACGTTGGTATCCACATGGGGTCTGCATACTAAATTACAACCCCCCGCCAAACATAGTACTGTCTTTTTTTACTCTCTCACGCACACACACTCACCTGCAACCAAATGCAAGTTTATTGCCTAGTAATTAAACCAAGGTTTAAAGCTGCTGGTGGTGGTGGTGGTGGTGGTGGTGGTGGACATGGGGTCTGCATACTAAATTACAACCCCCCGCCAAACATAGTACTGTCTTTTTTTACTCTCTCACGCACACACACTCACCTGCAACCAAATGCAAGTTTATTGCCTAGTAATACTGTCTTTTTTTACTCTCTCACGCACACACACTCACCTGCAACCAAATGCAAGTTTATTGCCTAGTAATTAAACCAAGGTTTAAAGCTGCTGCTGCTGGTGGTGGTGGTGGTGGTGGTGGTGGGGTGGTGGTGGGTGGTGGTGGTGGTGGTGGCAGGAGAATCACCAACATGTCCCTTTGAAGACTACAGAGCCCAGCAACAAGGTGGTGGTGGTGGTGGTGGTGGTGGTGGCAGGAGAATCACCAACATGTCCCTTTGAAGACTACAGAGCCCAGCAACAATAATTAATAACTTATCTATAACTGTGGGAACTATTAGAAATATAAAATTATTCATATATTTTTATTTAATACCTTAAATTTTTAAGATAATTAGTTCATGTTAAAGTATCAGAGTCTTTATGCTTACGTGATCAACAATTTCATCTTTACTGTCCCTTATTCTTCATAATTAAGTTAAATTTTAACACAAAATAAGATGAATTTATGTATTATTTGCTTAAAGTCTTTTATGTAAAAGAACATATTAAAAATACATAATTATTTATGTATTTTTATTTAATAATTTAAAATTTTAAAATAATTAATTCATGACGATAACTCTCATTTCGCATCATCCCCTAAACCTTCCCTGTCCATTTTCATGTACATAGAATACTAATAATTTGTGTATTAAATCATTTTCAAATGTGTGTGATGAATCTCATCATATTCTCCAGATTACCTCTCACAAAGTGTGAAGCCACACAAGCATATCATATTTTTCCATTAACAAGAGGGAAAAGTAACTCTTGGAAGAAGGCAAAGGACACGCTTGGCAAGCACACAGGTTGATCTGATTGGTCATAATTACTTTAGAGCATAGTTCATTTGAATCATTGTCGGAAAGACATGTGTCGAATAATAAGGTTTTATCTACAAGATATTCTACTTTAGGCCCAATTATGCACAGGTACAGCAGAACACACACTTAACTAAATTGTAATTGGCTTTGTGCCTTGTCTTTACCCATGTCCTTGTTCTCTAAAGGATGCTTATCCACACTAGTACTGTAGCTTATCCGCCCCCAAGAGCCAAAGACAAATGGAAGAACAATGATTAGGCACATTACTAACATGGTCCCATTAAAATCAAGGAATAAAAAATATACTGCCCTTAATTACTACAGCTTTAGGAAGCAAAACCTTGAAAATAATTCCCCAAAAAATTATTCTTTCATTCAATAATTATCTCTAACAAAGTCAAAATATACCCCTAGCCACTACTTAAGGGAAAGGATAATAACTCGTGTGCTTTTAATAAACAAATAAATATAATCGCTAGACATATATAATTCTTATCGGTAAAATGTCTCTTTTAGTTTAGGTAAACAATCCTAATTCCCAACTTTTTAATTAAAAGTAAAATTGATTGATCAAGTTTCTTTATGACATAAATCACCTAATTTAACTAAATCAAAAGATGAATTAATTGAGATACTTGTAAGTTGAATTCAACATCAACTATTTTGTTTTTTCTTTTGGTAAAGACGACATCACCTATTTATAATACTAAAGAAAAAGTTAAAATAAATAATTAGTCATTATAATTTAGTTTTTATAATTTTTTTATACCAACTTTTATTTTTTATTTATTTAGATTTTAGTTCTTACTATTAAGATATCAGTTCTTATAATTTTTATTCATTTGAGTTTTAATTTTTATTGTTTCTATTCATCAAGTATAAAAGATTAGTTCTTATAATCTTTAATTATTAAAGTATTAGTTCCTCGAAAATCAAATTTTAAATGAATGGAATTATAAAGACCAATATTAAAAAGAAAAAATTATAAGAATTAAAATTTTAATTAAATAAAATTATATAAACTAATTATTTATTTTAATTAAAAAATATATTGTATGACATCCAAAATCAAAATTTGACTTCAATTCAATCATAATTTTTAAGTGTAATGATATGTACATTTTCAAAGTAACCTTTTTGCGAATATGTCCCTTTATAAATTCTGAATATTAAGTATTGTGAAATTTCTTCATAGATGATAGTGAAATAGTACGTAATATTTTTCTTTCAGGAACATAATACCGTTTAACCACTTTCCATTTTTGCTTAAAGAATATTACATATATGGTGGACTTTTAATGTCAAAACTCAAACAACTGGGCAAGTTTAAAATAAAGTTGTGGAGCTAGCAACTTGTTGTACGACATATAATTGAAGGTCCATATGTAATTAAGCACACCACTACACTTTATTAAAGACAAAAGCTTAAACAAGTGATTAAGAATAAGCATAAAGGTGGTGAATGATGACGGGTGGATGAGGAAAAGCATCTCCCACATATATCACCTATGATTGTAGGAGATAAATAATTGCTTAAGTGTATTGGATGGATGATGATATGGTATTTTGGTTTTTTCTTTATCGGTACCCGCGACAATAAGTTATTAACCATTTTTTTAGCTGTTAGTTCTTATCATAAATATTTGAAGTTTATGAAATATAATTAATAATCTTGACAACTAATCAAGATAACGATAATCTTTTGTCTTCTTTTTTTATTACTTAATTAAATGTTGATAACTTAATAAAAAAAATTCAAATCATCTATTTTCTTTTTCTATTTTTAACTATATTTTTTTAATCAAGTATTGATAAATTAATAAGAAAATATATATCTTTTTTAATTAACATTAATTTTTTTAAAATATAAATATTTTTTACTAATTTGTTAATATTTAATTAAGGAGATAGAATTAGAGACAGGAAGAAGGAACAGAGGATTTGATTTCAGTAAAAAAATCTTAATTTAAAAAAAATTAATATTAATTAAAAGAAAAATATATTATTATGAATTATCAGCACTTAATTAAAAAATAAGATTAAAAATAGAAAAAGATGACAAAAAATTTAAATCCAAAAAATAGATACCAAAGTAATACCGTTAAAGATGTGTAGTGGGAATCATAAACACATAGACAGAGTCACTAATTAAATCAAAGTATCAAATTAAAGTGTGATAATAAACTAATCATCTCCCTCTCTCTTTATTGTTCTTCCAAGAAAGTTCTCACAAAGATACGGTATATCAACTTAATCCGACGTGATGAACAAATAATTAATTCTACAAGTAATAGGAAGTTTAATTACTGCACGTGTTTGCACTTTGCATGGCTGCCTTGTCTTTGATAGCTCTTTCCAATCAAATTCCAAAGGCTCTATAATTTGATTTTAAATTTCATACAATTAGTTGGTGTTTAATAATTTTTTTAGTGATAGTAAAGATAGACTGAGAAAAAGAAAATTCAAATTTATTTTAGGATTATTTTTGAGAAGCATTAACATTTTATCAGTACAAAAATATCAGATAAAGTGTATTAATTTTTGTAAGATATTAAACTTTAATTTATAAAACGTGAACCGTGTATAATAGATGATTGGAGGAAATTAAATGGGTGATGACTGATGAGAAAAATAAGAAATCAAATGATCTGAAATGAGGGAAAAGGTATTGTCAATAGTTAACAGAGAAAAAAGTGTGAAAACTCACCAAAAGCAGGCATATATAAGTGCAAAATTCTCCGAGTATAGGCTTTGCCATATGATGTGACTAACAAAAATTAGGTTAGGTCCTAGCTATGAATGAAGAAGAAGAGAAGATTCTTCTACGAAATAATTCCATCTATGAACTTCGAAGGACATGACTAACACCGTGTTTAGTCAATTCTACATTAATTAAAGGAAAATGCTACCATATTATTCAAATATAGGGAAGCCTAAATCTCATGAAACATGAATCCAGCACACTTCACATTAGAAAAAAAAATCATTTCTTCTTTTCGTTTTTTTTCAATTATGCACAATTATAATTGTAGCCTGTTGTGCATGGCTTTCGTTTCAAGCACATTTGTCAGTAGGGATTATCAAAGGATTTAGATCCTTTAAATATTGATACATATTTTATTAAGTAGAGACTCACTATGATGGCACGATGAGTTATAAAATTTATTAATTATATTTAAAAAATTTTATATTATTTTCTTTTAATAAGACACTCTCTTATTATTTTACCAATAAAATAGGATTTAGATCCATTATCAAATGCCCAACAATCTTGACATGCGCTTCTGACATCACTTAAGATATGTTTGAATTGAAGAAGAATGAAAGAGAGAAGAGGAAAAGAGAAGATGTGTTTTAAATTTTTAAATTTAAAATGTTTAAGATACACCACTTCATTTTTTCCTTTTCACTTTACTCTCCCTAATACAAACATAGATATGTTTGGATGACAGAGCTTGAAAGGAAAGGAAAAAAAAGATAAATTCTTTAATTTTGATTAAAAATTCTTTTTATTTAAGATTTTATTAAAATAAAAGAATAAAATAAGAGATTATCAAATAATTTTTTTTATCTTATCTTTTATATTTTTTATAAAAATTATATAATTTTCTCAATTTAAAAATAAAAATTAATGCTGAGACCAGGGCTGACGACATTGTTGCCTATGTTGTAAAAGTTTATGGTTAGATTCAATCAAATAGTTGGCTAATACTTTATTATATAATAAAAACAGTTACAATAAATAAAGAATAAGATAACAATAGATAAAGGATAAGATAACAAATAAGATAGATAAGATTCTTATAATACTAATCCTTACTTATTCATAAATTAAGGATAAGATAATGATAAGGATAATTCTTTATCAACCCCTTCAAACTGGATGATGTCATGCATAATCCAAGTTTGAATCAAACGGATCGAACGTGGTGAGTAGCGGTGAGTAAAGGTATCTTAGAGCATTAATCATGCCTCGTTAAAGGTCTCCACATCCTTATTATATACCCTGCTAAAACACTTTTTATATCGATGACAAAATTTACTAAGGCTTTCCTTCATTAAGTAACTGGTTATCCTTGCATAGTTTGTCGATTAAATCTGCGCTAATGAGAGTATTTAAGTTAGGGTTGATCAAGCCTCAGACGTGTGCGTCATGAGTGAGACAATCTTTGATATGGGCACAGATGTTTTTTCAATGGTTCACCAAGAATCTTAACTTTCAAATAAGTTCTTCATCTATGCTCTCCATCAAGACTGAGATTGAAGATGGCTGCCATTAAGGCTGAGATGGCTTAGATATTGGCGGTGGAAGTAGAGCAAGAAGGAGGCTGTCATTTTGGAGGCAAATGTGGCGTTAGCCAATTTAGCTCTAATGTCATATAGAAATTTATGGTTAGGTCCAACCAAATAGTTAGTTAATACTTTATTATATAATAAAGATAGTTACAATAGATAAAGGATAAAATAATAATAGATAAAGAATAACATAACAACATAAGATAAATAAGATAAATTTTTTAGAATACTAATCTTAACTTATTTATAAAGTAAGAATAAGATAAATTAAAAATAAAATAATGATAAGAATAATTCTTTATCGAATAACACCCTGACAATGAGATCAGGGGTGACGCAATTCGTATGATTGGCCAAGAATGATAATACAATAGCATCCACATTTAACCTGAAAAAGCACCGCATCAGGAGTTTGCCAAGAAGTTGTAGAACTGTATAAGTCATTCATCGGCCATTATATTGTGGCACTGGCCACTGGATAATGATGCAAAGTAATATATATATATATATATATATATTCGTTCAAATCAAGCACTGTTCATTTTATAGGTTGCACAAGTCTAGATTGCATTTATGCAATACAGGTTTAGTAACTAGCTATAATATATATATATATATATATATATATATATATATATATATATATATATATATTCGTTCAAATCAAGCACTGTTCATTTTATAGGTTGCACAAGTCTAGATTGCATTTATGCAATACAGGTTTAGTAACTAGCTATGCAGAGCAGGCAGAAGTGTACCTCATTCTCATTCCATTTATGGAGCTCACATGCCAACCAGTTCAAGAAAGTATGGACTATAATGGTTCATTTAAATATTTAATAGTAAGTGGAATGCAATAAAATGGGATAAGATGAAATAAAGTTCTCCTACTATCATTGAATATCTAATAATGGAACATAATTATAAGATTTATACAGTTTATTATTATATATTTGTATAATTTATTAATTTTAGATATAATTTAATAATTTTAATTAAATATTTGAGTTTATTCAAGACTTTAAAAATTTAGAATTGTTAACCAAATTAAAATTTTTTATGTAATATAGGCCTTTAAAAAAGCTTGCAAACTAAATTAAGTTTTTATATTTTTATAAAAAGAACAGATTAAATTTAAAAAAAAATTTATGTTAAATAGTAGATTAGACTTAGACTCAATATTTGACAAAATAAGTTAAGCCTATTTAAAGAAAACCTAATTTAACGTAACTTATTTTTATCCCTAATCCAAATATAACTTTAAAACAAATGGCTTTTACTTACTATTCCCAAATATTATGGATAGCCTAAATATTTTTCATTGAAAGCAATGGTACTATTCTTGCCCAAGAGATTTTGAATTTTGTCCTTGTCAGAGTCAGATGTGGAACAATTTGGGCTAAAGAGTATAGTCGATTTTCTGTCTAGAACAACCTTTCATAAACATTTAAAATACGACTAACCTCTACAAGCAATCCCCTAGATCTAGCTAGCTCAAATATTATTGGGAGTAAAATGGAATTTGAATCTATAACTGTGCGTGAAGATGAGAATTTTTTTTCGTGTAAATGAGATAACTTAATGATAATACTATAAAAAGTTAATTAAAACTTCAAATAATTAAATAAAAGTACAAATAACTCACAATGATAGAAAGATATAAAAGAAACTAATATTATATAAATAGAAATAAAATAAAAATTAAAGTGGAGATAAATTTTAAATAAACCTAGATGAATTTTAAAGTGGATATAAATAAACTAGTTATGCTTTTGCATGTAAACCTGAAAAGTAAAGAAAAGTTGAGACAATCAAAGCCCAATTAAAGGCTGAGGTGCGGCCCCTAGAGCACAAAGGAGGAAATTCTGCTTAAATATTATTATATAATATTATATTTGTATATTTTAATATCATGTATTATATTTTTACTAGATTAATATATTATTTTCTGAGTACATAAAAATTTCAGATCATTTCATTTATCAGCAAAACAAAAAACTATTGAAATGATTCATTAATGTACAAAGTTTTAAAATCACTTAGCTGAATTCGAATATTCATAGTAATTAATTATCTTAAGATGGGTTAAAGTTCATGAAGTTACGATATATTCGATTTGATTCTTTTCAAATAAAAATTTATTTTAGAAAATAAAATAAAAATTTATAAATATTAATAAAAAAATTAATAATTAAAATTAAAATAATATATATATATATATATAATAAATTATAAAATTATTAAAATTTATTTCTTTAATTTTTTTTTATCAAATATTAATATTTTTTATTTTATTTTTTAAAATAATTTTTTTATTTTAAAAGAGTTAAATTTTGATAAATTTATTTACATCAAAATATGAAAAAAAAATAAAAAAATGATTGAAAAATAACAAACAAACCAAAACTGCCGGAATGACTAGAGCCGACCGTGTCGCCTCCAAGAACGAAAGAGACGGCAACTAACGGTGACAGGCATTCTATAACAGTAACGGATTCCGTTTCCGTTACGCAAACCTCACGCATCTCGATGGGAAGTAACATTCAACCACACCAACTACCGTTACAGGCACCGTCACTTGAATTCGTTTATGGAGAAAATTATAAAATAAAATATTATTAAATTTATCTTTTCAGTTATATAAAATTACATTGATAACTGTATTTTTAATTTTTAATATATTGTATTACAAAATAAAAATGAATTAAGTTAATGTAAATGTACTTATCCATCAAATATATTTCACAAAAAATAATATCTAAGAAAAAGTATAGTGATTTTTCGTTTCATGATGTTCCGTTAAAATAATATACAAATGTTTACATCATCATTCATAAATAAAATTAGTTGCATATTTAAAAAAAATAATATAAATTTTAAATTTATATATATAAATATATATATATATATATATATATATATATATATTTAATTACATAGAATGTGCAGACACCTTAAGTAGAGGATGAGAATAGGTGACCTCGTAAATGATTAAACCTTCGACAACATCACATTCCAGTCTTAGATATTGAAACTAGTGTAGATTGAGTTAGAAGGAGTGTTGATAATTAAATGAAATTGATCTAAACTGAAAAAATCAAATAAAATAAAATCGAATAAAATTGATTAATTTTAATTTTATTTGATTTTCTTTTTATTAAAAATGATCATCTTAGTTTGATTTTGTTTTTAGTTCTCATTTATAATATCAAATCAAAATAAATCAAATCAAACTCATTATATGTATCTTTTTTGATTCTTAACTCATATAATTTATATATTTATAAATAATTAAATTTTAATTTGTAGTTCTTTTTATGAAAATGTTTAAGTTAATTTATTGTTTATATTTATTTAATAATATTTTATTAAGATTTTTAAGTAAATATATTATTAATTCGGTTATGGAAAGAAAACAATAAAGTTATGTGTGCATATTTTTTGAAGAAAAAAAAACTTATAAAAAACTGATTGGCGAAACTAAATCAAACTACTTGAATCTCCTAATGCCCTTACTGAATATAATGAATTAGTTTAGAATGAACAGTGCAATAACAATAAATGCAAAGATATTTACTTTAGCAGAATCGAACTAAACCGATTGAATCTCCTAATACCTCTAATGAATAGAATGAATTAATTTAAAATAAAAAGTGCAGAAGCAATAAATGCAAGAATATTTATTTTGATAATAGATCTCTATGTTTTATTTCTCTTTAATTTCCAATAAATAACTTGAGATTTATTCTCAAAGAGATGATAAATCTTGCGTCGGTAAATTCAATGGTATAAGTTACGTTTAGATTATATCAAATAAGATCAATATTATGAGTAACAATATATGAGGTATCAAATCGATTTGGCAAAATCACTACTCCTATCTTTACTAACATAATACAAACATTATCAAGGATCATTAAGATTTTATCAAACTTTCAAACATCTAAAGTCTTTTTCTTCTGAGTAAACTCTCCTTTTAATTTTTTAAAAATATAAGTATAATCACTTTTAGTTCATGAATTATAATATGACATTAAAATCTTTCTTCTATGTACTGATATAGGGATTAAATTGATTTAATTTTTACGATTGAGAAACTAAATTAATATTATTTTTGTATCATTGAAAGACAAAATTGATGTCAAATTTCTTGGAGGACCAAAATGATGTCATTTTTCATGATTCAGAAATTAAATTGATATTAAAATTTGAAAAACCAAAGTGATGACGCTTTTATTTTGAGAGAACTAAAAAGAAAATTTACTAGTTTCTTAAAAAAATTAACTTAGCTATAACTTGAGCTCATAAGTGTGTGCTTAATCTACTCATCAAAAACTCTAATCTAAATTGATTGTGATCGGTTTGGTTTAGTTCGGTTCTCTAAATAGTACTAAATCGATCGGTACAAAAAAATTAATTAATCTAGTTTAAATGACTTTTTTTTAAATTAAATCAAATTAAACTACAAACACCTCTATATTGAACTACAAACTCGTTGACTATATTATCAATATTTTATTGGTATTACAATAGTGGCACTTCTATGGTAGTTGTGTCCTTTTTTATAGCACAAAAACTTTGCAGGGTAATATTATTTACATATATTTATTTTTTTATATTATTCGCATTCAATCAATCGTCATCATATTTGTTCTCTTTTTCTTCTTTCTTTTCTCCACCTTTTTTTCCTTAACACCATTAGTTGACGTTAGAATATGTGAGAACAATAAATCTATTTTATGTGTATACAACATTTTTCAACCTTAAATAGCCATATTCTATTAATGGGGAGGGCAGGAACTCATACAATTGCTCGACACTTGTCATGTTGCTTACAAATTTGCCAGACCTATAAAATTGTAATTTTATAATACTCCTTTATGAAGCTTATTTTGTATAGAGTTATAGACTTATGTAAAAATACATGTTAATAACACAATGTATGTATTGCTAATAAATATTACCTTATTATTATTATTATTAGTTTCAGTATCTCAAATTTAAGTTTATTAAGACAATGTGAAAAGTTGCACACTTTTAAAAGTTTACAAAATTTACGTAGAAAATGTGTGTATTGGGTGGCAAGAATAATTTTATATAAATAGCATTCTCAATGTAACAATTTACAATTATTTGTATATTATTAGATTTACTTTTACATCTATCTAAACAAAAAAAAAATTAGAAGAATTATTTTGAGAGTGTAAGTACCATTGATATTTTATATATGAATAAGTTTTTTTATTGATACATAATTAATATATGAACAATATTTTTACGTAACATTTAATATACAAAAATAATCATGGTATAGAATGGAATGAGCATAGAATGAGCAATTTGTAACTGAGACTGTAAGCTCTAAATTCCTCTTAAGTTAATTTTTTTTAATTGGTTTTAATGATTTATAAATTGTAATTGAAATATTGGATTATTACTCTAATACTTTTGAAGTAGATTAACGTCTTTTTATGAGATTTTCTTTTAAGTTTAAATATGTAGATCTCAAAAATATAAATGAGAAATATTATTGAATGGCTAGATGTTCACCAAAACTTAGTGAGGAGAGTCAAGGAAGATTCAAAAAAGTTAATCAGAAAAGCCAACATCCAGAACTTGAGAAAAGTCATGACTAGATATGATGAAGCTTGAAGATCTCATGAAAATAAGATTATAAGTCTAAAAGATGTTCAAGAGTAAAATTTATCTACATATTATGACTAGATAACATCAATCAAGTAAGGAGAAATCAAACTGAGAAGAGTTAAGATTTAAGAAAGTTAGTTGAGAAAGTTAGAGTTAAGAAGAGTTACGTAAAACTTTTTCAAGTTACTAATAAACAAAATGTACATGCATGCTGAGTCATCTAAAATTAGATATTGTAATGGCTAGTAACTATCCAACGGTTAACAGAAAAGCTCCAACAACTAGTTTTTTGAAGAGTATATAAAGATTTCAACTCTAAAATTCAGATGTTAGAAGATTTTATAAGGTAGAACTACAAAAACTTAATGAACCTCATATTTCACTCTTCTCAATTTTTTTTTGTACCAACCTATGTATGCTTATCTTAGGCAAAATCATATTGTAGGTATTTATATTGCTCTGTAAACTATGTAAATTCACTCCTTAAGTGTTTTTTAGAGCAACTCATTACAAAACACTTATTGTAATACTTGATCTTATGAGATCGAAAGTGAGATAGCGAGTTGTATAAGTAACTACTGTTTTATTCTAGTTTGAAGAGATTAGTATAGAAGAAATACTACTCGGTTGCTAGCCTGGGAAGGCTAGTATAGAAGAAAGACTACTTGGTTTCTAGCATAGAAAGGCTAGTATTAAAAAAAGAATACTCGTATAATAGCCTAGAGATGTTGCAGCTAAAAGAATACTAAGTAGTTGGAGACTGGATGTAACTCACGTAGTTGGGGTGAACCAGTACAAGTTTCTATGTTAAGTTCTCTTCTCCCTTATCTCATGTTTTGGTTTTAGTTCTGTACTTATTTTGAGTTCATTAGGTGAGTTAGCTAGTTTGACCTAAAATTCATAACCTTCTTTAAAATCAACTCAAGTGTTTGAAACTTAAGTTTTCGCAAGTTTAAATCTAATCAAAATCATTTTTAGAGTGCTACATTCATTTTATAAGTTCCAAAACTTATTTTGAAAGATATATGAACTAATATGCATTATTATTGTGCATTTGGCATTATTTGATATAGATAAGAAAGTTGAACTTTTTCAACTTTAACTTGTGTTGCCTTTTGAACTTTCTCAATTTCAAGTGTTCACACTTGAGAAATGTTTGAGAAAGATGATTGTGTTTGTAGAGAAACTAAAAAAATCAAGGAGCATAATTCCACTACCCATCTTATACTTTTGCTAACTTTACAATTCTTGCATTTGTTAGCAAAAAATAGTATATAATCTATTTCACAAAATCAGTAATAAAGCATGGAATCTATTTCTTCTCAGATAGGTGAGATTGTGATTTCATGTTTCTTGGAATGGGCATTAATTCTTTTTTTGTCCAACATACCCTTATTAATTTTACAAAATTATATTTATTCTCATTCTTAAATTTAACTAGGTTAAATTATATATATTTGGTCATTAGAATTTATACTTATTTCAATTTAATCCTTATAATTTATTGGAGAGTTGGCTATGTCGCATCCACGCTAACATCTGTTTTATCACATATGCATAACTTAATAGAAATGGATCAACTTGAAAATGTTTAGAATTATGAGGAATTGTTTGAAAAGGAAAAAACTATAAGACCAAATTAAAATGAGTATAAACTATAGGGATTAAATATTTAATTTAACCTTTAATTTATTTAATGAGATAACTCTTTAACAAATAAAGATTTAACACAGTAGGTATTCTTTTTGTTTCTTATACTATCAACTTATATAAATATTCATTTAATTATATAAAATTATGTGTGAACGCTAATATTAATACTTTTTTCTGTTTTATTTTGTAATTATATCCAAAATTTCATAAAAATAAAAAATTATTCTAATGATTTAGTGAAACATGATTATAATTTAAACTTTCATCGGAAAGGACATGTAAACTTTGTATATAAAGGATATTTATATCATTTATATTAATTTTGATTTTATTTTACATCAATTTCATGTATCAAATAATATAATGACTTAGAAAGACACTTCATTCTATTTCACTCCATTCTATTTCCATTCTATTTCGATTCTAAAAAATAACAATTTTGTGTACTAAATATCTCGTTAACTTTAGCGGTGTGGTCGTCCTTGCCCATCCAAATCTCAATGGTTTTTTATTGCTATATTTTGCATTATTATTTTTAATTTTTATGTATAAATTTATATGTAATCTAATAATCTTGTGTATTTTTTAATATTATATGAAAAGCCTTTACATTATCAATAAATCATATATTGTCACTTATTTAAAAATAAATAAAAAACTTTTGCCAACATAATTTTAATTCACAATTAGGGATAGCAACGGGGGCAAAATCCTCCCATTGTCTTGCATTTCTCAAAATATCACACAGTCCATTTTGTGGGTTTTAGAAACTAAAATCTGAACAGGCCTCTATGAAAATATTTAAGACCCGCATCTTACCAGTCATGTCTCACATTTATAAATATTTTAAATAAAGTTATACATTAATCAATCATAATCTTAAAAGTCAACTATAATTTGATATAAATTGAAAAATATATTTAAAGGGATATACTTCTACTACCTCTATTTATACTTTAAACGAATGAATTAACACAATAATATTTAAATTAAAATATATTTTTAAATATAAGTTTAATATAAATATAAGATGCGAAACAAGCGAATCATCTTCAACTTGCATCTACCTCATCCTCTAAAAAAATACAATTTTAATCTGTCCCCAAATCCTGCGAGAAAGGTAAAAGACCTACCTATGCAAAGTAAGGTGAGTATACATTGTTATCCTTATCCACAATAAATATAGAAGTTTTGTATACTATTATCATTAAATTATATGTTATCATATCGTTAAAGGAGTTATATTTTTTGAATAGTTATTTCATTTAATAATATAAATAGAAAACTTTTATCTAAAGTGAAAAACAATTTTTACTAAGAATGTAATTTTGATTTATTTTTTAGTTTAAAAGTTTTATATCATTAAATTATATAACAATAGGAAGATAATATAATAAAATTTTATATTAAAAAATGAATCAGCATGAAATCCTTTTATTATAATGATGAGTGACCTTTTTTACTTTCTAAAATTGTAAAAAAAGAATAAATCAAATTTAAAGAAAAGAAACAAATAAGATGAGAGCATTAGCATTACTGTGTCATTAAAAAAATGGCAACCACGGTGTGGCGGTGGTGGTGGGAATACTGTATAGAGCAGAGAGACACGGACGACACAACGCAAAAAGCAACAAAAGAGGGCTGTGTATAAAAACGACACGACCGTGATTCATTCCAGGCAACGCCGTTTCCTTAGACAAAGAAACAGAAAGAGAAGGTGTGTGTTCTGTAACGGTTGCAGCAGAAAGAGAAAGAAAGAGAGAGAAAGGGGAAGAGGATTCCAAAAGCCTTGTTTACGGTTAATCATCATTCAATTCAATTGTGACACATGACATGATTATTTGCATACCCATGTACTAAGGATTCGGATTCGGATTCAGATTGGTTCCAAGCTGTGAAGAGTTTTGCTTAGCTGAATCATGTCGAATCGTGGTGGTGGTGGTGGTGGTGGAGGAGAGGATGGACTCTATGAGCAACTATGGAAGGCCTGTGCTGGACCCCTCGTCGACGTTCCTCATTCTGGCCAAAGGGTCTTTTATTTTCCTCAGGGACACATGGAGCAAGTCAGTTTTCGTTATTACAGTTGCAAAATTCTTTTATTTCTTCTTTTGGGTCTTGGGTTGTCTGAAAATGGGAGTGTTGGATTGGATGCTTGGTTAAGCTGGATTCTTTTTTTGTTTTTTTTCAATTTTCTGCTTTTTCACTTTTATAATTTTTGCGGCCGTAGTTAGAAGCATCCACAAATCAGGAACTGAATCAGAGGATTCCGCTGTTCAAACTTCCCAACAAGATCCTTTGTCGTGTCGTGAATGTCCATTTACTGGTAATTTTCTCCACGATCCGTCTTCCTTTTTATTTTTCCTTTTTTTTTCTTAAAAAAAAAAGAAGAAAAGAAATCTTGTTTGGTTGCTGAGAAAATGGTCAAATGGTCATCTGGGTTCTGGAGTTACTATGTACAGTTTGTTTCAAGTAATAATTAATACCATGTGATTATGTAATTTTTTGGGGGGTGTTTGGCAAGAAACAAAAACTTACCTTGGATTTTGATATGTTTAGGCTGAACAAGAAACAGATGAGGTTTATGCACAGATTACTTTGGTGCCGGAATCTAATGTAAGGATGTAGCTGCCCCTTCTGATGCTCAAAATTTTTTCATGGTCAACCTTAGATTCTTTTCTCCCGTTGTTTAGATTCTAATGGAACAAATGTATTAGCAAACTGAGCCTACAAGCCTTGATCCACGCCCTGATGAACTTCCAAGGCCAACAGTTCACTCCTTCTGCAAGGTCTTAACTGCATCTGATACCAGCACCCATGGTGGCTTCTCTGTTCTCAGGAAACATGCCACCGAATGCCTTCCGGCTTTGGTAGTTCTATCTGTTTTGTTTGATTGAATTTCTTCTTGGTTTCCACTTCCACACTACCTTAGTGATGTTTGCTAAAACCATGTCCGGATTTTGTTCAGGACATGTCCCAATCAACCCCAACTCAGGAATTGGTTGCCAAGGATCTTCATGGTTATGAATGGCACTTTAAGCATATATTTAGAGGTGAAGGACATGAGAAAATTTCATTTTGGTCCTTTTGATTCAGCTTTATAGTTGCTTAATGTTTTTCCATTGAATGTAATTTTTCTTTTTATCCAGGTCAGCCACGTAGGCACTTGCTCACAACTGGATGGAGTACTTTTGCGACTTCCAAGAGATTAGTTGCTGGAGATACTTTTGTGTTTTTGAGGTATACATTATATGTTTCGTTTCTTTGTTTCCTTCGTATGATTCAGAAAGTCTTCCATTGTAAAATCATATAAGAATTTATGTGTTCAACTATACATGCCTTAATTTAAAAATCATCTTTTGTATAGAGGGGATAATGGGGAATTACGTGTTGGAGTGAGGCGTCTTGCTCGTCAGCAGAGCAGCATGCCGTCATCTGTGATTTCCAGTCAGAGCATGCACTTAGGAGTTCTTGCAACTGCTTCTCATGCTGTTGCAACTAAAACACTCTTCGTAGTAGTATATTATAAGCCAAGGTAGAACTGTTACTTGTTTCAAAAAGAACTAGAAAATGTGTTAGTGTTACTGTAATATAATTAGTGGATGATTGTTGACATGGGCTTTTGTTTGCTTAGGACAAGCCAGTTCATCATAGGCGTGAACCAGTATTTAGAGGCTATCAACAAGAAGTATAGTGTTGGCATGAGGTTCAAGATGAGGTTTGAAGGGGATGATTCCCCGGAGACTGACAAAAGGTAATAAAATTTACTGCTGTAGTTTATAACGTGACCTATTTTATAGATATTCTCTAATACACGGTTGATCAGATTTTCGGGCACAATAATTGGAGTGGAAGATATTTCTCCTCATTGGGTAAATTCAAAATGGAGATCACTTAAGGTACTCTCATATTTGACTTGCATTGTCACCTTATTTCCAGTGATTTTATGGTATTCATCCATTCTTTTCATTTATTCCCAGGTTCAATGGGATGAACCTGCATCTTTTCCAAGACCTGATAGGGTTTCTCCATGGGAGATAGAACCCTTTGTGACTTCTGTTCCTACATCTTCAGTTCAACCTGCAGTTGTAAAGACTAAAAGGCCTCGACCATCCACTGAACTTCCAGATCTTGGTGAGGAATGATCTCTTTTAACTACTTCCAATTCTTATATTAATTGAATTAATTTGTCTTGACTTCTACATTTCACTTTCAAACTAGGCACAAAATTGGCTGCCTCTGATTTCTGGGATTCTGGGCTGTCGCAATCTGATGCAGCACAACATAGTGTTATGGCTGAAAGCAAAAGGAGTGACAGTACCCGTATGTGGCACCATAAGCAGACTGATATGAATAGTAAAAGCCACAGCAACGCTATATCAAGGAATCAGACAGAAGGAAGTTGGCTATCTTCTCCCCATTCTAGTGGTCCTTCTCATTTATTTCAGGACTCAACCGATGATAGCAGGAGCGTCTCAGCTTGGCCTATTTCAAAACTTCACTCAACTAGATTGAACAATGATAATGTGCTTGACCAAGTTGACAAGGAGAATAAAGTTGAGGCTGCTACAGGCTATCGATTGTTTGGAATTGAGCTTATTGATCGTGCCAGGAACTTGCCTGCTATAGAGGACGGATCTGCACAAGCAGTAAATGTACCCAGAGTCACCTCTGAAGGCTGTGTTAGCACCATGTCCAGAACTGATGCAGATCATAATTCTGATGTCTCAAAGTCTTCTAAGGAGAGGAAACAAGAACAGCTGCAAGTATCACCAAAAGTGACTCGGAGCAAGCAAATTTGTAGCAGAAGTTGCACCAAGGTGCTGAACATGTACTGTTTATTTAGATAATAAATTTAATGTTCTATATCCTAATCAGAAAAGTTTTTCTGAAGTAAACCTTCCATTGTTGTTCAAAATCTGCCAAAAGGTTCAAATGCAGGGGGTTGCAGTGGGTCGTGCTGTGGACTTGACCATGTTGGATGGATATGATCAACTCATAAACGAATTGGAGATGATGTTTGACATAAAGGGACAGCTTCAGCTCAGGAATAAGTGGGAAATTGTCTTCACTGATGATGAAGGGGATATGATGCTTGTGGGTGATGATCCATGGGGGTGAGTATCTCTTTATACAGTCATAAGACTAGAGTGAGTGAAACACGTCTGCTGTTGAGAGAATAAGTATTGGAATCAAGAGTGGACTGTCAAAGCCACTAAATATTAATACCATGCTGATTGGCACTATTGTTTTCTTTCAGTGAATTCTGTAATATGGTGAGAAGAATCTTCATTTGTTCCAGCCAGGATGTGAAGAAAATGAGTTCGGAGAGCAAACTGCCTATCTCTTCAATAGAAGGAGAAGATACTGTAATAAGCTCAGACACAGCTGATACATGAAACTTTGACATTCTTTCCTTGTCTCTTCACGTTTTCATTAGTCTTTGTTGTTGTTGTTGCTGCCAATGTTTGTTGGTGGGAAGGAAGTTGGTCTATTTTTGGCTAGGGAAGTTTCATGTTATTTGTTAGATGTGAAACACTAGCTAACGGTAGCTCAATTTTTAGAGACTCAAGGCATTAACTGTGCTAGAAAGACCAACTAGAATGTTATAATAAATTAGGGGAAGGGGAAAATTCAGGCTTAGCATCTGTGAATATTCATGTTAAGTTGGAAGAATGTTGTTGGAGGTCAATGACCACACTCACCTCTGGTTAAGGGGGCATTATGCTCCTGGGAATCTGAATTTTCTGTCTGCTGTTTGTGCTTGTAAGCATAGTGTGCCACTGTGCCTTTTAAAATTCTAATCTAGGTGAGTTAATGTCTATTGCTGTTGTGTGAATTTGAATTTGAATGATGCCGTTCAATTGCTGGAATTGCATTTTTCAGAAGTACTGTGGTCCACTGCACCACTGTTTTTCCTGACAAATGAGTTGAGTCTGGCGGGGTGGGGGCACCACCCAACACCCACTTATGGCCCATATTCATCAAACCTGAGTGGACTCAGCAGCAGTAAGATTTCTCGAGAAAAAAAAATAAAGAAGCAACACTAAGATTTCATGGTATCGTTCAAGTCTCAATAGAGAAGGGATAAGTATAGTGATTTAATTGAATTTTGATCTACTTGAGTGTTAGTTATTTTTAAAATTATCATTAAATTATGTGCTATTGCATCATTGGAATCATTGATTATAATAGCAACTATTTGAGGTTAAATTTTTTTAATAATATGATAATATGTAATTAAATGATAGTATAAAAATATTTATACCTATAATTTTGGTTTGGTATGGGTATGAACCATATGACTTCCCTGTTATGAAGAAGGTGGTTAATTTAAGTTTTAAAAGAATGTGGTGATGAAACGTGCATGGTTTAAGGTGAATAAAATTGCAGTTATGCCGTTCAAATGCTTTGTGGATTAGTTACCCGTCAGAATTTTGTGCTTTAGCCTCATTTGAACATTATTAAAACAAATGTTTAAAATTTTTGAGTCATCAATAAAATGATGATTCAAGGTCTTATGTTTGGCGATCCTTCATTGGTAGGTATTCATTAATAGCAAATCATCTTACTTTCACTTTCTAAATTTTACTCTTTTTGATTCTCGTTATTTGTCATTTGAGGTTATTATATAAAGATTAAAAAATATATTAAATAATCTCATTAAAAAAAATTTGCTGACTAAATTATTTTTTTATTAAAATACTATGTATTTGAATTAAATTTTGTAAGCTTAATCTTATATAAATTTAAATTTACAAATTTGATTTTGTTGAGAATTGAGTTTGTATAGTTATGATTTATGTTTAAAAATATTTATATAAAAAGTAATTTTATCATAATTAAAATTATTTAGATAATATTGATAAAAATTATTTTTAAATATGTAATTACTAAAAAAGATATAAACTTCATATTATTTTATTTATATTATCTTTTTATTTTTATTAATGATATCTTCAATGACCAAAAAAAAAATTTGTCTAGTTTATTCAATAAAAAATTAAAAAAAAATATTATTTTAATTATTTATTCATTAAAAAATAAAATCTATATTTATTACTTTCTTTTAATAAAATCTATATTATTTATATTTAATTTTTGTTTATTAAAAAAGTAACAATCATATGGGGGTTGACGTTATTGTCTTTTACTTAAGTCCTGCAAATTGAAGGGAGCGTTGAAGGGTAAAATAGGGAGAGACAAATTTTTGTCATGAATTGCACATCGTTCTCGAGGCAAAATAAATATATTTTGCTTCGCATTAAAAGCGGGTTTGGGGGCAAAAGCAAATTTATGATAATGTCTGACGGTGTAACCAAACAAAATTGTTTCCGAAGCACGAGCCAATTTAATATTACAAGCTAGCATTTGAAGCCTTCCAACGCTAAAATAAACGCAGCTTAACTTTTTCATACTTCATTAATATTAAGAATAAAATTGAGAAAACAAATTAATATTTCTTTAATATTTTAAAACAACAAATAAAATGAAACAAATTTTTTTAAAAAACTATACATAATAAGGAACGGAAGAAGTAATGCACAAAAAAAAAATGAAATGATAAATGCGTGTCTATTAGTTTGTTTTCAATATTGAAAAGACAAAGGAAAAACCAGATAACCAGTTGCTTTATTAGTTCATGCTCCAACTCTTAGAAGGTGTTCCCTAGTTGAGAAGTTTGTAATGTGAAGCACTTTAAATCCTTCTTTAACCCACATATATACCTATGTAGGTTGTGCAGATTAAAATGGTATTGTTTCTCAAATTATATCTGTTGTGCTCGTACAAAAAAAAATATGATTTGGTTAGGCTATGACAAGGGGCGAAGTGGTGAAATATAATATGAACCAAGTGTATTACACTTAATTCAAAAAACATAGAATGTGACTTGTAATATGTAACATCTTATCTAGTAAAAATAGTGTGTTGCATGTTAAAAATTAATTTATAAATTTAATTAAGTTAAATTAATATGTAAATTTATTTTAAGTTAAGATCACGTGTTTATTAGGTTAATAAAATTGATTAAATTATTTAAATCATTATTTTGGTGATCACATGCATGTATTAAATTCTCTTGATGGAATAAAAATATCAGTCATATGTCAAAAAATATAAAATTTAATACTGGATCACAAACTATTGCTCACGTAAAAAAATTACCGCTCAAAAGTGTAAGTATATCTATTTACGCGTAGTTTACTATATAAAAATTTTACTTCACTTAAGCTCCTAAATAACTTCTTTCCATTAAATAAATTCTAAATTTTCTACACATAACCACAATTCGCATAAACTATCCATGTCAGGAATAAAGAATTGTACAATATAATACACAAGGTTAAGAACAAAATACCCTATGTATTATTATACATAAGTGAGATTTCTAACATGTATATAATTATATATTATTGTACATTCAAAAGATTATTAACTTGGCATTTTGCCTGGTCTCCAACCTATGTACATATGCACATACAAAAAAACTATTGGCTTCACTTGGCCATGCAAGGAAAGAAAACCAGGGTCATTATCCTATAAGTACATGCTACATACAAAGCTAATTCTCTCTAAACTACTAACAAGCAACATCCTCAATAACCAAAAACAAACTGGTCTTCCTCTGAGGAGACATCCAGCTCGAGTAAATATACAGGAACATGTAGATTCTCATCTTTTGTCAGCTGCAGGAGACTCTGGAAATAGCATAGTTTTATAAGGGTGAGAAATGAAATCTCAATAGGTACTCAAGTATATAAAAATAAGAAAATAAATTCCATGGCATTTCTAGCTGTAATAAATACAAAAAACACGGTTTCATGGTTAATCAATAATCTTAAATATGAACAACAATTAACATTTACAATTCCATGAAACTTTACTCTATGTTACATGCTCACTAAGCTTAAATTAAGGCTTAACCCCTTTTTAAATTTCTCTTTTACCTGCATGGTCCAAAACTTTAATTGTTTGAGAATTCTTCTTTGCCATAAGGCGTCATCTAAAACTAGAGTGGTCATTCCATATGTGCACTGGTAGATTCTACTCTACTATACACACGTTTGGTGGACTTATCTACAAACTGAACCTAAACACATGTAAGATTTCTTATGAACTTCTTCCATGACATTTTATTAGAAATTCTTCTCTAATTTTTATGAATCGCCTCAAATTCATTTTCTTTCTATAGAAGATCACATCCAAGCTTAGCTGATTTATTTCTCTTTAATTAAAGTAAGCATGTAACATATTGAGAGTGAACTTTTAAGGCGCTAACATTTCAAAAAGACATTATACAAGAGAATACATCTCTAAATTACCTCAATTTTACTATCTAACATAATTGTCATATCCTTGAACCCATAGCTCATAAGAAAACAATTTATGTGCTTTTCCTCCCAATATGACCGTGACATAAAGAATATCCTATATAGGTGTTCTAGTGATTAAATCCTCTTGTTTTCGCTCTAAACTTTGTACAACACTAAAAGATTAACTCACACACAATTTAATCAATCACCTACCTATTTAAACCACCATAGCCATGAGTGTGGAAATAGTTGCCACATTTCATACTTCCTTCAAACTCAAACTTCTACTTAGTCTCATATTCTCAATCACCTAACTGACCTACTAACATCAAATTCAACAACATAACAACTCCAAAAATCCACTTGGCCATATACTCATCAATTCAAACAAGCTTTAATAAACCATACATAACACAAAACTAACTTACAGCAAGAGTTCCATTGCCATACATAAACATTAAATTCAAAATATAGGAGGAATCACACAACCAATCCTTTTATAAACCTTAAAATTATCATTATACACTTAAAACTAAAATTATAACAATACAAACCACAAATGTTCAACCAAACTACCTAGCTTGGCCATGAGCCATCAACACATCCACTAGTATGGATTTTCATTTAATTAAGCAAAGAATTATCCATAAAAAACAAATATCACCTATTTCCATCAAGACTACACATTAAACAATAAAAATCATCAAAAATGCACCCTAAAACCCTAGGTGGTTGTGAGCTAGGGGGTCCAAATCTCATGGTTTCAAGTGATTTTCAACAAGATTCATGAACAGCAATGATCCCAAATTACTTAATCAAGTTCATAACCATACAAAATTCTCAAAATCACATCCTTAAAGGATTCTAACCCAAGAACCCTAAGTATGGCAACTTGGGAAACTTAACCTCCCACTTGAAAATAGGTTTGGAACCTTCACCTAGGTGTTCACCTTACTCCAAACCACCCATAACCACACCAAAAATTCTAGAGAGAGAAAGTCTCATAGATTCAAGTTCACCAACTACCATGAAACTATGGTTTAAAAAAAAAAAAAAGTTGAGTTCCCTACCTCTTGAAGTTGAAGCTTGGTAATGGTTTGGGCTTGTTTCCTCCTTTCTTTTTCTTTTCTTCTTCTCTTCTCTCCTTTCTCCTCCTAGCTGTGGCTATTGCTGCCTCTCTCTCTTCTTTTTTTTTTTCTCCTTTTCTTTGGCTTGGCTGTGGGGTTAGGGGAATTATTGGGTTTGTTTAATATTTTTAATCTTGTTTTGTCTTGTTAGGAAACCAATAGAAATGCTTACTTTTGATCATGTTAATCCATTTAATCATGGTTTTTAATTAGTTTGTAACTAGGTTGGTTAAATAGGAACTAAATGGAAAGAATTAAATAATAATAGATTTAATTATTTTAGCCAGACATTGATTATTTCTCCTATCTGATTAAAATTGGGTAATTGTCATAGTGTTATTGGTCATTTTAAACCAATTATATTTTTACTTATGTTAATTTTTCTAAACATCAATTTTTAATTAGGTTATAGTATGCTAATTTCATCTATTTTAATTTATAAATGTTTAGAAAATAATTAATAAATTAGGAAATAAATTTAGCTAATTTTTGTGTTTAAATGTTTCACTGGACAAAAATGCATTCATTAGCAACCCCAAACTTACTAAATTGTCATTGTATAATTTTTACTATTCTATCAGGTATTTTTAACTATTTATAGTTTTCCTTAAATAATTTTTACTGTTCTCTTCTATTTAAATGCTAAAATAAAAATACTAAAAAATAAATAAACATTTCTAATGACAAATGATAAAATAAAATAAAAACTACTTAAAAAATTTTAAAATTTATATTTGCTTAAATGGGAATATTACATAATAGATTGTTTTCTATATATATGGTTAGATTAATGTAAATTGTTGAGTGCAACGCATTGTGAGTATATAAAAATTGTTAACCAATAGACTAAAAAATCGTAGTTAAAGTGATAATAAGGACTTTGAAAAATTGCTTGACTCCGATTAAGAATTGCTAAAGCAGCAGTAATTCCTAAGCAATTAATGTACTGTGGCATGGGAAATGAAAAGTTTGAGGGCCTACTGTATTAGTCACCAAGTTGAGAGGCTTTGCAAAACATTTTCGTCGTTTGGCTCAATTAAACCTAGGGTATAGTTTACACTCATTTGTGATTATGAAAGTTCTGTAGCTACCTTTACTCAAATGTTTGATCACAAGAAAAATCAAATTCTCATTGTGTTTGTTTACTTTTTATTGTCTTTTACATAGGAAAAAAATTTTCTCTCGATTTTTCATTTTATTAACTTGATAAAGTAATACTTTTTACACAACTCTTCGAAGTTATTACATTCACCTACATGATCTTCATCTAAATTTAAATAAAAAACTTTTCTTCTCAAACTCAAATGGAGTCATGTTTACAATTATATGCAATTTAACATCAAGAGTTATTCACATAAAGTTTGAGCCTGTATATGGTATACACTAAACTTGTTATAATGTACAACATTTAAGAGAAATAACTTAATATATAGAGTCCATTAAGCACTTTTTTAAACTAAAAAAAAAGCACTTTCAAATTTTTATTAGAATGTTTGATTAAGTTTTTTAAAACAAGCAAAAGCTAAATAAGTTTTTGGAAGCCTTTCCTACTAGCTTCTCGTAGAAGCATGATCGGTAGATGAGAGAGAAAAGAAAATTGTATGACCAGGAAACTATTTCTTTTTATTTTTTTTGAAAAAATACCCTCACTGATTTGTAATAATTACTGATTCTACCCTTCCCTCTCTTCCAAGATAGAACTCCTCCAGTTTCTTCTTTTCAGCCTTAACTCCCTCTCATTCTCTTGGGTTTCCTCTCTTCTTCCTCCTTGGTACTTCCATCGTGGTCGTCTAAGCCTGAAGTCCACATTTCAATCAAGGGTTTTGCCGGCGTCACCTAACTGGTACGCTCTTCTTCTCCCTTCTAACCATATTTTTTGGCTGAACAGATTGGTTCTTTCGATGGGTTTTAGCAGTCAAGAGAGAAATAATGAAAAAATAACCAAGATTAGAGGAAGAAAAGAGATGAAAATTTCTTATTAGAGACTTAGGTCTGTGAAGATTTTAGGGAAAAGGAGCCTTAACGTGAGTCAAAGAATGAGTGATTGTTCATATTGCATACAATGTCTCTAAATTTCCTTTTATGTTTTTTAGAGTTTTTTTTTCTATTATTGTAAAAATTCCTATCCGGGACTAATATCTTCTTCATATCAATAGTGGATAAAGGATTTTAGTTGTTTTTCTTTAATAAAATCAGTCTCTACTTTCTAGTTTCTAGCACTAAATCAAAAATTTTTAGAACAACAAATCACCTGGTATGAAGGTGGTATGAAGGTTGGCAAAGGTCAGGAGTCGTGAATTCATTCAATGGCAATTTAGTAGTGGCAATGAACAACTTAAATATTTTTCTGAAACATTGAAAAGTTTAGTTATTCTTATTGGCTCATAGTATCTAAGAGACTAAAGGAGTATCTTATATTTACATGGTCAACTTATATTTTGGAAAGCCCTTTTTTTGTTTCCCAAAACTGTTGAGAGTTGCAGAACAGAGAGAACAAGGAAGATGGAGAGAGAGAAAGATGGGGGTGAAGTGAATTTATAGACATGGGCATTGAAGGCATCAAACAAAATGGTTAGCTTTTGGGCTGTTTGATGAAATCCTTGATTCATATTTATATTTTATTGAATTAAATTTAAAATAATCCTTGATTCATTAAAATTATATTACAACTATCTCTCCATCCATGACTTTCAGTTCGTGCTCATCATTTCAAAAGGAATGTGCATATAGGTTAGCATATATATATATATTTTCCATAGTATCTTTAATTAGCATAAAAGGGAAGACCATGAGCCACTAGAAGTATCTTGGCCAAAAGAGATTATGAGAATTACTCATCCCTTTCATGTTAATTAAAGAGATTATGGAAAAAATATACTAACCTACATATACATTCCTTTTGAAATGATGAGCACGGGCTGAAAGTCACGGATGCAGAGATAGTTGTAATATAATTTTAATGAATCAAGGGTTATTTTAGATTGAATTCAATAAAATATAAATATGAATCAAGGATTCCATCAAACAGCCAAAACCGCACCATTTTGTTTGATGCCTTCAATGCCCATGTCTATAAATTCACTTCACCCCATCTTTCTTTCTCTCCATCTTCCTTGTTGTCTCTCTTTTGCAACTCAACGGTTTTGGGAAAAGTAGGCTTTCCAAAACGTAAGATGTCCATTTAAATATATCATATTCCTTTAGTCTCTTGGGTACTATGAGCCAATAAGGATAACTAAACTTGTCAATGCTTTTAGAAAAATATTTAAGTTCATTGCCACTGCTAAATTGTCGTTCAATGAATCCACGACTCCTGACCTTTGCCAACCTTCATATTAGGTGATTTGTTGTTCTGAAAATTTTGATTTAGTGATAAAACCAGAAAAAAAAACTGATTTTATTGAAGGAAAACAATTAATTTCCTTTCTCCACTGTTGATATCAAGAAGATATTACTCTCGGATGGAAATTTTTACAATAACAGAGAAGAAAACTCTGAAAAGTAGAAAAGGAAATCTAAAGACACTACATGTAATATGAACAATATATCATTCATTCTTTGATTCACATTAAGGCTCCTTTTCCCTAAAATCTTCACAGACCTAAGTCCCTAATCGGAAAATCTCATCTATTTTCTTCTTCTAATCTGATTATTTTTCCATTATTTCTTTCTTGACTACTAACACCCAGCGAAAGAACCAATTCACTTAATGAAAAAATATGCTTAGAAGGGAGAAGAAGAGCGTACCCGGTAAGCGACGTCGCAAAACCCTTGATCAGAATGTGGAGTTTAGGGTTTAGGTGACCACGGTGGAAGAACCAAGGAGGAAGAGACCAAAGAAGAGAGGAAACCCAAGAGAATGAGAGGAAGTTAGGGCTGGAAAGAAGAAACTGACGAGAAAAGTACGGAGATCTTGAAAGAAAGGGAAGGGTAGGAGCTGTAATTATAAAAAATATTAAGGGTATTTTTGCGAGAAAAAAAGAGAAATAGCTTCTCAGTCATACAATTTTCTTTTCTCTCTCATCTACCGATCATGCTTTTATGAGAAGCTAGTAGAAGAGGCTTCTAAAAAAAGCACCTTTTGGGCTTTCTTAGCTTTTGCTAATCTAAAAATGCTTATCCAAACATTCTAATAGTATAATAGGCTCCAAAAACCACATAACATTGTTAGAGAGACAATATAACAAAATGAGACATTTCAAACATTGGACTGTGGAGAGATAAATGAACACTACGCTAAAAACATAGTACAAGAAGATAACTAGAATGAGGCACGATCAGATGAGCTAGTTGGAATGTTGCATGAAGAATAGATGTCACTAAACAATCACTAGAAATATGCATAGTGGGCAAGAAACTTCCTTGCATGCGAACATAAAGAGCAAGGCTCAAACTTCTCCAAATTGATCACCAAACAAAATTTGAAAGCTTCAAACAGCAAAAATAGTATTAAATTTAAATTCAGGACACCCAAACAATATGGAATAACATGTCTGGAAGGCTGCTTGAGAGAGCTGGCATGTGGTTTTCCATATTGACATCTTTGGAATCCAACAATGGGGTCAGTTTGTCAATATGATATCAAGAAATATACAAATTAGAGATGACAGTCGTGGAAGATAGGAAACGCACGTGCAAAGAAAGTGAGATAATCATCGAAGAATAAAACAGGATGAAAATGTAGAAAAGAGTTTCATATTTTGGGAGTTCTGCAACAGAAATAATAAAAAATTTTACTTGTAACTTTTTATTTTTCAAATGTAAATTTTTTAACTTGGTCTCCTAAACAAAGCATTGTTTCTCTTTGATGCCACAGGGAAAATTCTCTTGCTCCATCTTTAGATGATACCATTCTAATATCATATATATAAACAAATAGTATTTCAGAGAAAATCTGTATTTCACTATTTTGTTTGCATACATCATAAACAAAATAATTTATTACATGGTTTTATTCAAATTTTTTCTATAAATTGTCAGCACCTAAATCAATAAAAATAAAAATAAATGTATGTTTGTTAATTTTAAAGAAAAACATTAATAAAATTTGTTTAAGAAATAGAAGCAAAAAAAATAATTATAAAAATGATATGCCCAATTTTCAATTAAGACTCCCTTGGCCCAAAATTCATTACCTACTTAACCTAGTTTCCTTTTCAAATCTCTTGTTCAATTTTAAAAAGTAATCAATAAATGTGGAAGGCATAATTTCTCTCTTGATTTCTCTCCCACATATTGCTAACACATGATGTTGAGAAAATTAATTTGTGTGAAAATGGAGTTCTAATTGTCATGGATCATGTCTTGAGTACTTATACACAATGACTTTAACTAATCTCTCTACACTAGCTACAAAACTAATTAACTAACCTTTGTAGCTAACTAACATATGAATAACATAATGTAAACTGAATGAATGCTTTGATAAATCATCCTTTCTCTTCATGCTGTATCTGAGTACCTAAGGATACCCCCTCAAGCTGGAGAATATATGTCTAACATTACCAACTTGGATTGGAGTAGATGAAAGGGAAAATCACCAAGTTGTTTGATTAAGAGATCTACAATTTGATAAGAGGTGGAAATTGGTAATAGATGAATCAGTCCATCTTGGAGTTTTTCTCTGACAAAATGGCAATCAATTTCTATGTGTTTCATGCTTTCATAGAAGGTTAGATTAGCAACAATGTGAAAGGCAAAAGAGTTGTCATAGTACATGAGTGCAGGTTGTTTAAAGGGAATTCATATAGGTCTTGGAGCAGATTATTGAGCCACTGAATCTCACAAGTAATGAAAGCCAAGGCATGGTATTCTAATTCTGAAGAAGAAATGGAAAGTGTGTTTTGCTTCTTGGACTTCCAAGATATCAGTTAGTTACCAAGAAATATACAAAACCATGTGACTACGAATTTCATGAATCTAAGCATCCTTAATTTGTTTATAAATTGAAAATTATTTCTTACTTTGTTTGAAAAATGTAGAACAATTAAGTAAAGTATGACTCATTTGCACCCTAGCTCTGGCCAACAAATTTTGGTCATAATATTCCACTATTTGGCATGCAACTATGAATGAAAGCAAAACATTTTCATCTTATCTATTTTCACTCCTCTTCCATATTTTACCTTCTTATTTTTCCTCTATTCATAAGAATGATGCACAAAATCCAAAATGATGCACACCCTAAAAAATGATGCACAAATCCAAAAAATACAAAATAAAATTGAAAGAAATAGATACATACAAAATTTACATCATTTTGTAGGTGCAATAATTTTTTTCTCATATATATCTCTAAGAGATTTCAAAATATTTGGGCCAAGTCATAATGAATATTTTCCCCTACATCCTGCCCAATTTGAGTCTACAAAACTTTTTAATTGGATATATGTGTTTGATGGGAAAAAAAAGCCTTTGCCTAGAGAACCTTTGAAGTATCTGAGTACCTTGGTTGCTACTTGTTAATGGCTTGACAAGGGGTTGTCCAAGTATTGACCAAGTTGTTGGATAGCAAATGTTCTGTCTGATCGATTAGATATAATAGTCTCCCAATAAGCCTTTGGTGGGATGATTTGTCAGCGTAAAGTTCATCCATATGTTGTTGAAGTCTTGTGCTACTGTCTATTGGGGGGGGGGGGTTGGCAAATTTGCATGCAAGAAGGCTTGCATTTGAAAGGATGTCTAGTGCATGTTTTCTTTGGGAAATTGTTAGATCAATAGAGTACTTGGCAATTTCATGTCATAAAAAGAACTTTAGATTTCCCAAATCTTTGGTTTTGAATGCAGCATCAAGATTTGCTTTTATAGTGTTGATTTCAGTAAAGTCATTGCCTACTAGAATCACATCATGAACATAAACCAAAATAGCTATAAAAGAAGAGGAACTTTTGATAAAAAAAAAAGGAGTGATCTAACTTGGGTTGAATGTAGCCACAGGAGAGAAAGGAAAACGATAATTTGAAGTACTATTGTTTGTTGGCTTGCTTTAGTTTGTATAAGGACTTTTCTAACTGATAGACTTAGTTTGGCTTGGTAGTTTGGAAACTAGGAGGAAGATCATGTATACATCTAAATATAAATCTCCATGTAAGAAGGCATTGTTTACATCTAATTGTTGTGAAAACTAATTTTGTCCAGCTGCAATAAAGAGTAATAACTTGATAGTGGTTAATTTTGCAACTTCAAAAAAAGTACCAAAATAGTTAATGCCCTCAATTTGGGTATAGCCTTTGGCTACCAGTCTAGCTTTATGCCCATCGTTGCATCAAATTTGGTCTTAGCCTTATAGACCCATTTGCATCTAATAGGTGTCTTATAAGGCAATAAATTAGTTAGTACCCAAGTATTATTATGCTCTAAGGCTACAATTTCAGAAGCCATGGCCTTCCTCCAACAATCATTCTTAATGGCGTCTGTGTATGTTTTAGGTCCAGTTGTGGTGGAAGTGGATCAAATAAAATGTCTGTAGGATGAGTGAAAACTATCATAAGACTATATGAAGAGATCCCACTGAAGAGGAGGATAAGTTGCAGTAATAGTTTTGGAGATATGTAGGTGGTTTCTTTTGTTTAGAGGATATTCTAGTTTGGATTTAGACTAGAGTTGGAGTGGTTGAAGAAGGGGGATGTAATTGAGTAGATGTTGGTATACTATCATAATTTAGTTGTTGATTAGGAGTAGAAATCTCAGCAAGATAATCAAGGTCAGGTAATTATTATGGTAATGGAATGGTATACTAAGAGGTTAAATTTGATAATAGAAATGATATTTGCACACCTAAATTTTATACCTTTTCTCATACTTTTGATGTGTCAAATTTCTAGTCATAAAGGGAGAGAGAAGAGGGGCTAAGTTGTGGCTAGAAATTTGCCACATTAGAAGTGTAGAAAATAGGTGTAAATTTTTGGTGTGCAAATAATGTCACTCATTTGATAATGGAGGTATGGCTTGGAAAGGGAAACAATTTTCATGGAAAATAACATTTTTGGTAGCAAGGATTTCCTTGGAAGTGAGATCTAGTAGGATGTATCCTTTGGTACTGGGCTTAAAACCCAGCAATATGCATTTTCTTGCTCTAAGAGCAAATTTTGATTTGTGAGCAGTCAAGGTGGAAGCAAAATTGAGGCCCCTGAACACTTTCAAATTGGAATAATCTGGTGAATGGTGAAAAAGTATTTCATAGGGACATTTTCCACCTAGGAGGGGAGTAGGAATCCTCTTGGTAAAGTAAAATACATGACTAAGGCTGTATGACCAGAGAGATTAAATAAGGAAGGTAAGCATGGAAAAAGATAGCTCGGACAACACTCAGCATATGTTAATGCTTCATTTCAACACTGCATTCTGCTATAGAGTTTCCACATGCTAGTTTGTGCTATATTCCCTTAGAATTGTAGAAAGTAGGCATAGCAAATTCAAGGCTACTATCACTTTGACCAGACTTGATTTTAGTCTCAAATTTGTTTTCAACTAGTCAATCTAAGTTTTAATCCAATTACTTCAAATACATAAAATGTCAACCTTCAATTTGTTACAAAAAATAGAGTCACTTTATTATGTGATTAAGAAACAATATAAATATTTAAACCATAGTGTATAAGACAAAAAAATTCTAGAGTTTCATAATCTAGTTTTCTAGATAAAAATCATGGCCATATTCCATCTAGATAGTAAAGTTAGTTTATCAATATTAACCTTATAATTTCATATATTTTCATTTGAATCTTCTCTCAAACTAGTAACACTGAATGCAATTAAATAAGTTATAAGATAAGACTTAATACAACAATATGAGGTGGGGTAAAAATGCAGCAACATCTATTGGTACCTTCAATATTTAAAATTAGTAATGTTAACTTCTCAATCCTAGAAAAACTTGAGCTTCACCTGATCTTTATCTCATAAAATAGAAAGGTAGTATTGGAACATGGTCCATAAGCTCAATGGACAAAATGGTAGTTATTGTTTTAATTTAGAGACTGAGAACATATATATGAAATTATATTAAAAGAAATCAATAGGAACTAATTATGTCGGTGGCTTAAATCATTTTTATAATCTTAGAAGAGTAAAGAGACTTAAATCAACAATTAAGCGAAATCTAAGAAAAACATTATTAGAGTTTAGCGCCCTTACTTTTTACCCTATATAAAGTTAGCAAGTTTAACTTTTGGAAGGGGGGTTCAAATAAGTTAAATTATTTTGCTTAAAATAAAAGTATATCCTTCTCAGGCTTTTCAAAATTTCAAATTCTTTCAGCATGATTGAACAGCTTCATTACAAAATGCATACTTGCAAGTTTGCAACAAACACTTCAACAAAAAAAAAAGAAAATTTTTTTTGATGTCAATTAGATTTGGGGAAAAAAATAATAGGCAGCTAACAATTAGTTTCAGGCACTTGAATGTACTTGCTGTTCACTTTAGTCTTCAACTTCCACAAGTAATGAAAAATCTGCATACCTTTCAGCCAGTGCAGTGGCCACTGCCTTGTTTGCATTAGATGCAAGTGAGCTTTAGAGAAAATAGAGATGAAGACAAAGCATCACAATGAAGGATAAAATGAAATCTTCATTTTGCTCAACAAAACGATTAGGCTAGGAAAAAGGTGTAGAGAGTAAGAGATTGATCATTGCAGTAGTTGGAGCATAGATAAAACTTTGATTGAGATGAAATATGCAGAGATTTTTAAGAATATAAGCTCGCTTTGTCTATTTATCATTAGATATCACGGATTAGCTTGAAAAAATCTAGAATTTCAATATTAATTTAGGCAAAATTATAGAACTTTTAAAGTAAAATGAAATTGAATATAATAAAAAGTATACAAAAAGAAGGTAGCAATGCTTTGTTAGTCATTGATGAATAAGGAAATTTTTTTTTTTCCTTCAAACCCTGTATGGACTACTTGTGAAATTTCCAGTCATGTGCTGCCTCAGAAACTAAGAACAACCAACTTACAACAATTGGATGAAAGGTTGTGGAATTAAGTTTATAATTTTAGAACCAAAAGTATATATCTAGTAAAATAGAAATTTTGTACCAGTAAAATATAACTGCTGCCACAAGTTGGAGTAAAAAAATATTGACCTCATATGTAAAAAAGGAAACACCGACTTGCTTAAGAGAAATTGTTATGCAAATATATTTGACTTTCAAACAAATAGGAGATATAACCATCTACGATCCTAAGAAATAGAAGTATTTGGTACTGAACCTATTTTGCTTTGCTTGATAGTGCCTGCCCCCTTTAAATGGTTGCTCCTCCATTCTTCATCAACATCTGAAAGCCAATAAAATTGTGCTATTTTCACTATTGAATTTATCATATCACACAATCAAACATAAACAAAAAAAAAACTTACTTTTGGTTCAAAAGGTTATAAGCCATGGAAGGAAGAAACAACAAACAGTAGATCTTAGGTTGCAAATAGTAAACCCATTGAAACAAAAAAAAATTGTTATACAAACACAGATAGAGTTACAGGAAAAGAAAGTAAAACTACAAAGGAAATGAAAGAAAAATTGGAAAAAGACCCCACATCTCCATCATATAGATAGAAATCGCATGATGGACACCACATAAATTGCCGAAAGAAAGTATAAGGAAGAAATGGGCAGTAGAGAAATTCTTAGTTGTAATGGGTTCTCAATCTCTCCCTAATGCTCTAACACCTAGGATCAGTAAAAGATTACAAAAGCTTGCAAAAGAATAAGCCGAACCAACCCCTATGCCTTAGCACACCTATTTGGTTACTTGAAAGAATTATGGCATGGTGAAGCTCACATCATAAGGAAGAAGATAAAAACTAGAATTGAGAGTGGGAGACTTCCAGACAGGACAAGAGACTTGTCCGAATGAGACAAAATGGTACATGACCTTGAATCAAGATTTTGCTGGAAATTTCAAATTCACAAGATGTTGTAATAGCTCAATTCATCAAGCTAGGAATTCAAATTTGAACCAGAGACAAAGAGGATGCAGTAATTACATAGTAGACATATCAGAGCAATGACTCATCAAGACTGAAGACCACTATTTTGGTGAAGAAACTGTGTTGCTTGAGGTGAATGCAAATTAGTGATAGAGACCATAAATGGCCAGAGATATGGCAAAGAAAAGGCTTTTATATTAACTCAGGTAAAAGCATTTACTCATATGGGATTATACGTTTGGGAAAGTAGAAAAAGTTATAGTGACATGTTGAGAAAATTGATCTAAAAGCAAGCAAAACAAATTATATGGAGAAAGACGAATGAGAGGGTTAAAACTTAAAAGAAGAACAAAAAAACATGCCGTAAGAGACGGGTTGAGTGTTACCTTGATATGTCAAGCAACAAGAGTAAAAACATGGCCATATCTATAGTGAGCATCTTTCAAGAGATACCTTACTCTCAAGAGTGAGGATTGAAATTTAATAGACAGGAATATATTATATCGATGAATGATTGAAGGAAAGACTGATGTAAGATTTACGTTTCTGAGCAAGACAACTAGTTATATTTAGAAAATTCATCAACCACTATTAAGAAGTATTTATGACCATGAATTGAGGGGACTAAAAAAGGTCCCCATATATCATTATGTAAAAGATTAAAAACTCTGTGAGTCTTTATTTGATTAATAGGAAATGGCAATTTTCTTTGCTTTACATAATAGCATATATTATAAATCATTTTCACTATACAAGGTGCAAAAGGAAATTGTTTATGTATAACAAGCATCCTGTCATGTGATGGATGTCCTAGCCTATAATGTCATATATCAAACATAGTAGTAGGTCTTAGAGTAAGAGATGAAAGTGTACAATTATTTATAGATTCAGAGGTATATATTACAAGGTTGGTCTGGACATATAACCAATTCCTCACATCAGCAGAACCAATCATCTTTGAAGTAGTCAAATCTTGAATGAAACATTGGGTACTTATGAGATTAGAGTACAATTTAATAAAATAGTTCGTTTGGTAACATATGTTAAATGGAATGTAAACTCAAGAATAAAAGAGGACATTGGTCAAAACAAAGGAATCTAAAAAATGTATAGTGCTTGAATAATGTGTAAAAATTATGTTTCCATTAGGAAGATTGATGAAAATTGGTGTAATTCTATGGTAAATAGTAAAGTATGATAAGGATGAGCAAATGTGATCAGTGATCCACTAATCAAGTTTTGAATTAGAAAGAAGTGTGTAGCAAATATCTAGTGAGGGGAAAGAAACATTATTATGAATAGTGGTAGGTTCTAAGCTAACCAGGTTGGAAGCTGTATAGGCTGCTAAATTAAGGCCTACAGGTTCTGACATTGCTCCTTAGTGAAGAAAAATCCTAGATGTTGCTGATTTGCCAGCCGATTATCAAGATTATTAGTGGTGGAATTATGATTAAGATCTAAAACGATGTAATTCACTAATGAAGTTGAATTTTGAAATTTTAATCTAGGTGAAAAATCCCACTTTTTATAGGAGGTTTCCATAGTATGCCTTCCTTTATCACAAAAGGTATAGAATTTAGGCAATGAATTATATTACCTTTATCATATGATCCAGAAACCTTACCACATGAACCAAAGGATTGAAATCCATTTCCCTTAGCATAATGAGGTTTCCTTCTGATATCCAGAGTAGCATTGGCTACATTAAGACACACTTTTGTTTCAATGAGAATTCCACTAGATAGTTGTCTTTCTTGCTTCACAACCAATGAAAAACTTTATTAATTAAGGGTAAAGACTCAATTAACATAATTTGAGACCTTACTGCAACAAATTGATCATTCTTGCCTCTTAAGAATATGATAACATAGACTTTTGGCCTATAATCTTTAGTAGTAGTGAGTGCATTGCAAGTGCATGGAAGAACATAAGAACAAGGAGAAATTAGAGGAAAGGTTACCAAGTTATCCTACAAGATCTTCAATTTTGTGAAGTAATTAGTCTCAGACAATTCTCCTTGTTTAAAGAATATAATTCTTCTCATAAATCAGAAATACAAAAAATATCTCCTTGAGAAAACCTTTCACGGAGATTATTTTGCCCTTTGCTACCTTTATCGATCCACAACACATTTTAAGCAATGGATTGAGACAATAAGTGCGTGAGCCATGAGAGGACCATCATGTTACAATGCTTTTAGGTTGTGTACAACGGATAAGAAGGTTGAGGCATCAAAAGTGTTCCATCAACAAATTTAAACTTGTTTTGGGACAATAGTGCCATTTCATGGCCCTTGCTCAAGAATGATTGTTTATGTTGGTGAGTGCTGGAAACACCAACAAAAGAGTGGAAGTTTCATTGAGGTGAAGATAGTATGGGTTTAAGGGATATTGCAAGGTATCTACAAGGGGAATTCACAATGGACCACAGTGTGAGAAGAAGAATCAATGGATTCTACCATAAAAGTGCTTGGTGAAGAAAAAAGATCACGAATCACATACAACAGTGGAGGAAGAGTCACATGCAGCAAGAGAAAACAAGCTATGACACCATGTTCAAAAAATCAGTTTGTGAGAAAATAGATTTTTTATTCTTATTTATCATGTTGAGTATTTATACAGAATAAGTTTAACTAATCTCTCTATTAATTATTGTTAATAGATATCCTGAATTACGTGCTGTAATTATGGTAAGTAGATGAAATCACTCTTATAATTTCTTGATTTAGGAGATCCCTAGAATTTAGGGATTGTACATTGATTGTACACTATAATATAAATTCATAGAGGCTAAGTCTCTCAAGCATTCTAATCATTCTAAGTTGGTATAAGAACTTCTATCTCTTTTTTTAATCAGTCATGAATAACTCCGACCATTGTTGTGAAATCACTCCAGCAATATCTCCAATCACCAAAATCAAGTTACCAAACAACTCAAAAAGGACTAACTGTCCATTTCCTAAAAGATCCACCCTCACCCATCACCAGACATGCCTCCATGTGTAGCGCACTTTTTTTATGGGCTAGTCAGCACTCTTTGGTCCCTTTTCACCCATTACCTCCCCTCCAGATCCATTGGAGATGCTCAGGTTGGATTGCTTATTGCTTCTGCTATTACTCTTGTCTCTGATTCATCCTTTGTCTCCTTTGAATCTTCAAAGAAGGGACCTGTTTCATTCATTTTTTTTTAGTACATACACCCTAACATCGGAAAAATTGAACAGTACGAATTTTTTGGATTGGTATTCTGCTGTTGATGTGTGGTTTTTAGACCAATGACTCTTTGACTATCTAACCAAGAAGGCTGATGTGATCCTTGTCACTGATCGGGAAGTGTTGATTACAATTGGTGGCAATTCATTAATTCGAAGTTGTTGATTCACTTTCACTTTTATAAAACTTGGTATGGTATATGGCAAAAGGCTCACAATATTTATTCTGATGATTTGCAACATCTGTATGATTCAGTTCACAACCTAACAGCTCTGTAGATGATAAATCATGACCTACCCTCTTATATGAATAAAGCCTATTCCACCATCTAAGAAATTAAGATGATCTTAGAAGGTGAAGATCTTCTAAAAGTTTTAAATAAACTTGACAACTTATATATGATTTTTGTTCTCCATGGTCTTCATAAAGATTTTGAATATGTTTTGAATCAAATTCTGACCAACACTAATGACCCTATGTGAAGGATTTGATAAAAAGCTTGCTACGAGTTCCCTCTCTTGTAGCACCATCTGGAGTTGGTTGCCAAACAGTATTAAAATCTTTAACTTTCATTACTCAATCCAATTAATATGGCGGTTAAGGCCACGGCCATAGTTGTCGTGGCACCAGCAATCACCCTTAATGCTCTCATTGTAAATGCATGAGCTACACTCAAGATCGGTGTTATTACTTATGCAATTTTCCTGAAAAACTAATATATGTTTATTAATACTATTGGCCGTGGTGGTCATGGCACCGGCAATCGCCTTTAATTCTTGATTTTTACTTTGATTTTTAATACTTCTTTTTGGGTGTCTTGGACAAAATATGGTGTTCACAATAGTATTACTGGTGATTGTTGGTTTTTAAATTCTTCTTATTTTAATAATTTTTTTCAAAGAAGGAATGGTTTGAATCTTATGATGTAAGCCAAATAAATGCTAACACATAGCAAAAGAATAATTATACTAACCTGCAGCCATAGCTACGGATCTTTAATGATGAATGGAGACTTTCCAAGAAAAGCCTTGAGAGTCTTTCAATTAATGAGCAATTCTACGTGATAAAAATAGGGATTGAATTGCCTTAGTCAGGGATCCTCTACCTGTTCACTTATATGGACATTTCTCTCACCAAGGAAGTCAGATAAGTGATTACCACCAAAGCCTAATCCCATTCTTTAAGGGATATGAATATAGACATGGTTAAGTAGGATAAAGGATGAGGACTATATGATTTGATTTTCAACATAATTATTTAATTAATAATAATAATAATGAAGATAAATCCAACATTCTCCCACTTAGAATGAACACAATTACTTTTATGTGCGATCATATCCATAACACAACATAAGCTAAATAAAGACAAACTATACGAATCATGGCAGTAAGTCCTCTAATCAACCGAGTATTACCTTCCATTTATTACAATGTAATTTCCCTTTGAAAAAAACTTAGCAGTAATTCAACTTTTTGAATAAGCTTCAAAAGCTCATTTAGATCCTTTTATATTTTGTATTCTCAACCATAAATGAATATAACCAAAAGAGAAGACAAATCTAATAACAGGATTTCATTACTAATATGTGTCATATAAATGTAACACTTTAATCAAAATGTGACAAATTTGAACCAAGTCCCATATGGGCTACATGATCCTTAAAAATCCTTAGTGGCATGCCTTTTGTTAAAAGATCTACAATCATATGTTCAGCATCAATGTGTTCAATGAGCATTTATTTGGAATTCACATGCTCCTTAATGGCTAAGTACTTAATATTAATGTGTGTACTTTGACTTCTACTTTTATTATTCTTAGCCAAAAACACTACTGTTGTATTGTCACCAAAAATCCTTATTAGCTTTAAAATTGAGTCAACAATCCGAAGCCCCGAGATGAAATTCCTTAACTAAAGACCCTGTGAAGTCGTCCTTAAACAAGAAACAAATTCAGCTTTCATAGTAGAAGTTGCAATCAGTGTCTGTTTTGCACTTCTCTAAGATATGGCTCCATTAGCAAATATGAAGACATATCCTAATGTTGACTTGAGAGTGTCAACACATCCAGCCAAATCTAAATCTAAATATCTAACAATGTCCACGTTGTTGATTCATCTATATGTAAGCATAAAATGTTTAGTATCTTATAGGTACCTCATGACCTTCTTTGCAGCTCTTCACTGGTCTATGCATGGGTTACTATGATATCTTCCCAACATTCCTACTGCAAAGGCAATGTTTGGCCTCATGCAAACTTGAACGTGCATCAAACTTCCAACTGATGAAGCACAAGGAATGTTTTCAATCTGTTCCCTTTCAAGAATGTTTCTTGGGTATTGATCCAAACTGAACTTAAATCCTTTCACAATTGGTGCTACACTAGGTGAATAATTTTCTATCTTGAATCTCTTAAGAACCTTATTAATATAGGCTTCTTTAGACAAACCCAGAATACCTCGAGATCTATTTCTATGGATCTTTATACCAATGACATAAAATGCCTCACCCATATCCTTCATATCGAAATTTTGAGATAGAAATTATTTCACCTTGTGTAGCAATCTCATATCATTAGTTGCAAGCAAAATATAATTTACATATAATACCAAAAAGATGATTTTACTCCCACTGACCTTATGGTATATACATTGATCCATAATATTTTCAACAAATCCAAATGAAGAGATAACATTATGAAACTTTAGATAACATTGATGGGAGACTTGTTTTAATCTATATATGAATTTTTTAAGCTCGCAAACTAAATGATCATCGGCATTTGAGATAAACCCCTCAGGTTGTTTTAGATATACCTCTTCTTCAAGATCACCATTAAGGAAGATTTTTTTCACATCTATTTGGTGTAACTCCAAGTCAAAATGGGCAACCAATGCCATGTTGATGCGGAAGGAATCCTTTTTAGATACAGAAGAGAATGTCTCTATATAATCTTTTCCTTCCCTTTGATTGAACCCTTTGGCAACAAGTCTTGCCTTATATCGCTTAATGTTACCTAATGAATCCCTTTTGATCTTAAAGGCCCATTTACAGCCAACAGCCTTAGCTTTATTAGGTAATTCTACAAGGCCCTAAACTTGATTACTTGCTATAGAGTCCATTTCATCTTTCATGGCATCATACTATAGTTTGAATTTACTACAACTCATGGCTTGTGTAAACGTCAATAGGGTCATCTTCTATACTAATGTCACAGTTAGATTCTTGTAGGTACACCACAGTCACTAGAAATTGCAGGTTTCTTTGTTCTAAATGATCTCCTTAAAATTATATCATCAACCCTTTGTAGAGGTTGTTGAACAACAAGGTCTACAATTGGATCCACTTCCTTAAGAGGTTATTGTTCAATATGATCTTCTAGAACATTATGTAGATCATCGACATTTGCTGATCAACTTATTCAACTCGATTTGTATGAGTGTTATGGATAACAACTACTCTGTCACTTATTGTGGGAACATAATCATTCTCTATTATAATAATTTGAGTTTCTTCACTCCCATTGACCATATTGTTTTCAAGAGACTTAGCATTTCTAGATTCTACAAACTTAGTAGTGTGGGAAGGATAATAAAATCTATGTCCATTGGATTTTTCCGCATACCCAATAATGTGTGCACTTATAGTTCTAGGATCCAACTTTCTTTCATGTGGATTATGAACCCAAACCTCAGTTGCACAATCCCTAAATGCCTAAATGATTCAAATTTGGTTTTCAACCTTTACAAATTTCAAATGAAGTTTTAGAAACTACCTTAGTTAGAACTCGACTTAAAATATACATAGTTGTTTTAAGGGCTTCTCTCCATAATAAAGTAGGAAGTTCTGAATTGCATAACGTACTCCTTACCATGTCCAATAATGTTCAGTTTCTACTTTCTGCTACATCATTTTGGTTTGGTGAGTTAGGCATGGTGTATTGAGCTATTATACGATGCTCTTGAAGAAACTTACCAAATAGACCACGTGCTTGTCCACTTCCCGTGCACCTACTATAGTATTCTTCACCTCTATCAGACATCATAATTTTAATGTGTTTTCCACATTGACTTTCAACTTTTACTTTATAAATTTTAAAAGCATCTAGTGCTTCATCCTTATTATCAAGCATGTAGATGTACATATATCGCGAGTAGTCTTTGATAAAAAAGATGAAGTATTTCTGATTGTTTGAACTCATATAAGGGGAACAAATATCAGTGTAAATGAATTCTAATATGTCATAACTTCTTTTGGCACCTTTTGTGACTTATTAGTCTTCTTTCCCTTAATTTAGTCCACACACAAATCAAAGTCAATAAAGTTAAGAGATCCCAAAATTCCTTCCTTCACCAATCTTTTGATCTTTTCAATGGAGATGTGTTCCAATCTCCTATGCTACAAATTAGAAGAATTATCATTCATAACACATTACTTTATTCTAGCATTACCATGCATAGTCATTAAGTTGTAATCATTATTGTTTCGCAAATGAATTTTGAACAAACCATCATCTATTGTATCATTTCCAACAATAATGGAATCCTTTATTATTCTGAAAGAAGTTCCAAAAAAATCAACAAAAAATCCCAAAGGTACAAGTCTAAAAATAGAAATTAAATTCCTAGAGAAACTTGGAATGTAAAATATTCGTTCTAAATCCAAAACAAAACTAGTACTTAAAACTAATATAAACGTTCCAATGGCTTCCACATGTGAACTCATCCGATTTCCAGAATAGATGTATCATTCACTCTCCATCAGTTCCCTTTAATTTAGGAAGCCCTACACGGTATTTGAAATATGGATTGTAGAACCAGAATCAATCCTAAATGTGTTATGTAAAATATTTACCATATTAGATTCAAAACACACTAGAGTAATGAGATTATCTTTCTGCTCAAGTTAAGCTTTTCTTTTGAGGCATTCCTCCTTTATGTGTCCCTTCTTTTTACAGAAGTAACAATGAGACTCCTTTCTCTTAGGATTAATAGGGAAAATGCCCTTCTTCTTACCCTTACGGCCTCGCTTCTTACTCTTGCTTGTTGTAGCCAAAAGTGCAATCTCACCCATTTCTTGATTCAGTCTTCCTTCCTCCTGCACACACATGTCAAAAGCTCATTAACTGACCATTTTTCCTTATGTGTGTTGTAAGAGATTTTGAAAGGTCCATATTGTGAAGGAAATAAGGTAAGGATGAGTTGTACCAAGAAAGAGTTAGCAATTTCAATATCCAAGGATTTCAGTTGAGCAACTATGTCCCTCATTTTCATTTTTATGTGCTCATGAACACCCCTGTTACCGATGAGTTTCATTGATGACAATTGTGTCATTAGGGTGTTAGCAAGTGACTTATCTGAAAACTCAAATAGGTCATCTATAGCCTTCATATAATCCTTTGCATTCTTGCATTCCAGTATGGATCCACAAATACTTACTCTAATGCAAAATTTGATAAACATCATATTTAAGCAATTAGATTGCTCCCACTTTCATATAATGCAATCTCAGCTGGAGTGCTAGAATCAATGAGTACAGGAGGCTCATCCTTACGAAGAACATAATCAAAGTCCATGCATCCTAAATGAAGAAGAATTTTCTCTTTCCAAGACTTATAATTGTCTCCACTCAAGTAAGTGATTACAGATAGATTTTTAGATATCATTAAAGATGGCATAACTACAAATAAATAAATAAATGGCCAATAATTCTTACAATGAAAAATTTCAAGGCATATTTCATCACGTATAAATTGTGTGCCTACCAATACGAGTCATACATAAACATTAATAGCGTGTCATTAAAATCTCCTGTGGGCAAAGACTCTAACATATAATAATTTATAATAACCTTTATGATAAAACTAGAAAATATTCATACTTCCCAATACCTCCAGGTTGCTTAAAAAATATAATAAATTTTCTATTCCACCCTGATTAAATATGTAAAAACAATAATATTTAATCACAATTAATTATATTTATCCAAAATGTGATCTCCCATATATATAATTATAACTAAGGATGTTGTGACTACTTAATTAAAATCAAAGTTTTGATTACCAAATATAATCTAAAAATATTTAATTGTAATTAATTATATTTAACCATATATAATCTTTCTTAATAATTAAGGATGTTGTGATTACGACTTGATGTAAATATCACTTAATATAATTTAATCACAATTAATTAACCATAATGTGATCCTCCTTATGTACATTATATTAAGGATGTTGTAGCTACTCTTTAATTAAGATACAGATTACTCAATCTCAATTAATTATATTTATCTAAAATGTAACCTTATTGATATAATGAAGGATGTTGATGGCTAGTCCTTATTTAGGTCACTCAATATAATTAATTGAAATAGTTAATAAGGAGTTTAAAACTTTATAAGAGAATTAGGCCACAAATAAAAGCCCAAAATACTTTGCATGGTTTCATGGGATTCTATAATCCTAGAGATTGGTACACAGATTGCACCTATTAAAGATAAGGATCCGATCTCATAACTTAACGGTGAGGATGGGTAAACCACTCACGCTACGGCAAGTCCATGAAATTGGTAACAATATGGCAGAGGAATTCATGATATTACAAAAAAGCAAATCTTCACATAACAGCACAAATGAGCCCCTATCTAACCTAGCTTCTCTCATGCTTGGGTATAGAGCAAAAAAATGTGTGTTATGATATGTGTAATTCATTTTTGTAGAAACTTTTAAATAAATAAAAAAAATAATGAAATAACACAACATCATACAACACATTTTTAATATAGAACCACAATAGAACCAATCATAAAAATATGTTAAAACCATAATAACCAAGCCACATGGATTAGTGATGTAGTGCCTCCCTTATGAACCAGTGTCCTTGATTCGAATAAAGCCATGCAAAATCTACAATTTCTTTTAAATTAACTAAATGGGCTTAAAAACTCTTGAAGCACATCATAAGATAATTCTCAGCCACTGCACATTTGTGGGATCAATTCCCTTTCTTCTCAACAACTACCATATGTGAGAAGTTTGAAATCCAATGAGAGTGTCGGCATAGAAAACACAAAGGAGGCTAGCTATACATACATTTTCAAAATTTACATGACAAAACATTTAAGAGACATATTATAAGCATGTCTTAAACAATTTTCAGAATTCTATGAAAAAACACAACCCGCCAATCCAACACGGATTGGAAGCCAACAATACACACACACACACACACATATATATTGACGGAAGCATAACTTCATAGAACCAAGTTACATGAACATATGTGTGTGTGTGTGTGTCTATGTGTGTGCAAACCGTCAATCATATGTTAATATATAAAACAAAACTAATGTGATACCATGAACAGAATCATGGAGAACGTCATTCAAAAACAATTTACTAAGAGCTCCATTAGATTAACTCATAGTTCAGAATGATCATCATATGCGAAGAGATATATATGTGAGAAAACATATATTATTAACATATACTAGTAGGCTAGGCAGAGGTGATATATTTAGCTCTGATATCACATGTAAGCCAAATAAATGCTAACACATAGCGAAGAATATACTAATCTCCAGCCATAACTACTAATCTTTGATGATGAATAGATACCTTTCCAGAAAAGCCTTGAGAGCCTTCCAATTAATGAACAATTTTACTTGATGGAAACAAGGATTGAATTGCTTTAGTCAGGGGCCCTCTACTTGTTCACTTATATAGACATTCCTCCCATCAAGGAAGTCAGTTAGGTGATTACCACCAGAACCTAATCATATTCTTTAAGGGATATGGATATAGATATGGTTAAGTGAAATAAAGGATGAAGACTATATGATTTGATTTTCAAAATAATTATTTAATTAATAATAATAATGAAGATAAATCCAACATATGATACATGTGATGATGAAGTAGGGAAATTCACTAATGGTGATTGTTTGAATGTTGTTAGAAAGGGTATTGTGAAAATTAAAATGCATAATGGTAGTGTGAAGACCCTTGGTGATGTGAGGCATATGCCTACACTTGGGAGGAATTCGATTTCTTTGGGTAGATTTGATACATTGGGATAATGATATTCTGCAAGAAGTGGAGCTATGCAAATTAGTAGAGGTTCTTTGGTATTGATAAAAGGTAAGAAGACTAGTGATAATTCATGTAAGTTGATGGGAAAGATTATGCTAGGAAAATGCAATAGTGGAGTATGTACAGTAATGCAGAGAAAGGTAGAGTGTACGTACATGCCAACGAAGAAAATGACATTTGTAAATACTTTGGTGAAGCCTATTGACACTTATATTTGATACTCGCAGTTTATTCTAATAGTCAAGGTGAAGATTTGTTGGGTTTTGTCTTGGATTGTGTCTTTTTTTTTTTCGATTGAGCTCATTTACAAGAAGAAAGAAAAAGGACGCGTGAAGTGTGAGTGAACGTGATAGAATTAGGGAAGTGAAGGGGATAAAAGAAAAACTTGGTCTTCCTTTCTTTGTGCGGTGTAGCTTTGCCAGTGAGGAGAGTTTGAGAGATTTGGCTCACATTGTGAGATTGGGTGTATTGGCATTTTGGTTTATGAGAGATAGTTTCAAGATTAGTGATTGTAATTGTTGATTGAAATTAGTGAATTTATTTGTGAAGTCGTGGACGTAGGAATTGAAAGCCGAATTACATTCAATTTGTTGTATGTTTGTGTTCTCTTATTTGCTTGATTTCTATAGGTGATGGATTTTTCCCAACACCACTCCACTACTCCTCACAGCACAAAATAGATTCAGCCACAACATTTAAAAATCCATCACCCATAGTTAATTAGTCATACAACTACTCTTAGCTTGAAGACAGTTTGTTTCTTAGTTCTTAAGCTTTTTAACTATTCGGATAATAGTAGTTTAGGAGAATGAGTAAAATGATGGAATAGACCGAGAGAGATGCACGAAAATGAATATATAAGATACTTGTAGGCAGAAGTAGGAGATAGAAGAAAATGAAAATGAAAATATATTTTTAAATTAAAAAAAAAAAGCAAATTGATCGGAGTCTTTTAGCTTCAAAGTAGGGAATAGATAGATCCATCTTTTGACAAGTTTGCATTTTTATATTAGTTAGTTTCTTTTTAACATGCTGGTTTGTATAATATGTATTCCAATTAGCATTAGCATAGGATTTTATGTGGAACATTATGTATTAGAATTTGCTTTGTTATTAGTTGTTTCTTACTCTTTAAACTAAAGCAATGAAAAGATAAAAATTAGAATAAATTAACTGTAAAATAGCCCATTGCATGGGCAAATAGATAAAATTATTTTAGATTTTATTTAATTAGAGTTCGCTTTAACTTTTATACATTATATATTACTAAGAAATAATATTTTGCATGCATTTATAAAAAAAATGATATGTGAAATTATTGTAATAAAATATGTAATTGACTTTTATATATATAGTCTATGAAAAGTATTTCACATATACTTGAAAATAATAATGTGCTATTACTATGAAAAAGAAAAAGTTTTGATAGTTTTGCTGATTGATGGGTAACGGGTATTCAGTAATTTGCATTCTTTTTAAACCATTTTGATAGTATACATGATATCACATTCCAAAACAATGCCCATTGTAGGCCTCTGGCGTCTAGCCAAATTTGGCATCGTTCCTCTCAAGATGTGTGGTGTTGAAGATTCTTTTCTTTAGCTACCCACCATGCCATTATCTCTTGAAAATAAACTACACATCTCCCATTCTCTCTGCATAGGCTATTACAGGAAGGAGTTGAGGAAGGAAGAACCACACACTCACCTCATCAGACAAGAACAACTTTTGCAGTTTGACATAGAGGAATAGTGTTGATAATAGCCTAATATTACATTTTTTTTATTAGAAATAGGCTTCATTACATAATGTAAGTTAATTTGAGCAATTTTGTGGCATCATTAATTATTTTTTTAAGAGAAGTAATTAACTGAATAATTATGTTATTTTTAAGAATTAAAGGACAATTGCAGCTAGAGTTAAAAAACAAAGTTGTTGGGTTGAAATTGAAAAAAAAAAAAAAACCATGCAGTTCACGGACAAGACATCTAAGGATGGAGGAAGTTGTCTAAAAGGAACTGGCTAATCATGCTCAACGATTGGAGGTCAGAATTTGAAAAGTGACGGAAGGCACCAGCGAGCCTTAGCTCACATGGTACTTCCCCTGGTCATAGCCAGGCGGTATGCTGTGGTGGTGGTTCGATCCCCCAAATTCCATTTCCCATTCCCTCCTACGTCTTGTAGGCCTTCTTATAATAAAAAAAAAAAAGAAGGGGCAAAAGGCCACTAAGCCCAAAGGAGCCATGCGTAAAACATAGTGTAAAAATTTCAAGCTAGCCCATTGATAAAAGAAAAAGGAGGCCCACACTCACTGACTGGGGAAAGGAGGAACAAAAAAAAAAACCATCTTAAGCTATGTGAAAGAGGAGGAAAAGCTGTTGCATGCAAAAATGAAGGAACAGAAGCGAAGCATGCGGAGGACCAAAAAAAAAGAAGCGAAGCATGCCCAATAGAGAGTGGACTAGAGCTAGAGTGCGCAAGGAGAAGCCAAATAGTTGTGCAACAGAGGTGAATTCTAATGGAAAATAACAATGAGATAAGTTGTGGTCTAAGAAGGAGAGGAACAACACATCTAGGTTTGAGTTTGGGAACTGATAATGAACACTGCACTTGAGTAGATTTTGCTGACGCTGCTTGGATATTGCGAGGAGCCTATAAGGCAAAGAGAGGCATAGAATTGGCTAGTTCATGGAAGTTGACAATGATCAAGTATCCCTTGATGCTCTGCTCAACGCAGCGATGTCATGTGCTCTAGCCAACCATTTCAAGGGTGGGGAATTTGCCAAGCGATATGCGCAATTTCTTGTGTGGCTCACGGATTTTAGACACCCATTTTCCCTAATTGTGCATACGAACCCCACGATCCAGTGGGTGTTTGTTGGAGTCTCAAATGCATTTTACCTTTTTAGAATCTGGGTCGTGAGCTTTAGCAAGAAATGGGGTGGCCAGCGTCTGCCATTGTCGAAATAGGGTGGAGATTGTCATTGTGAGTGGTGGTGGGAAATATGGAAGTCAAGGTTCAGATTTGTACATAAATGGTGACATGGTAAGATAAAGGGATAGATGAACATCAATAGTTGACACTCCTTCCTTTTTTAAATACTCAAAATACAATGTAATTGAAGTTTAGAATAGATGAGAAGGCAAAAATTTGAAGCTCAAAATTGAAGTTGTTGGAAGTAAGCTGATCTGCTGATGTGGCAATTTGTTGGAAATAAGCTGATATGCTGATGTGGTGACTTTAGAAGACTTAAAAATGCTGAAGTAACAGTTTTATAAAATTGGCTTTAGTTTTAATATATTATAAATTATAAATAAATAGATTCTTCACTTTGGGTGCTAACGTTTTTTTTTTCTTTTTCTTTTTGTACTGGTCATATATATTAGAGTCATGTATTGCCTTATTTATTTTCCATTTCATTTTATTGTTTCACTTGCTTTATTTGTTTAAAATATTATTTGATTAAATTTGTAGTGAATGCCTCTGAATATAAATCTTGAGTAGTTGTGGTTTAAGATTCATATGAGACAAGAGGATAATCAAAATTAAATGTGATAACAGTGATATCTTGACTTTTTAAAAGTGTAGGATATCTCTTTAGTTTTGTTAGTAGCGTTGCAAAGTTTTATGTGATTTTTTAATAAAAATTATTTTTATTATTAATTTATCATTTTATTTGTTTCATTGTCATGTAATTGTGGATTAAGATTTTGATGACAGTTAATATAAAAAAAAAAAGATTTTGATGATAGAATAATCAAATTTAACTAGGACAACAATGACAATTTGATTTTCCAAAAGTGATGAGAATCTTTAATGTTGTGCTAGGAATGCTGGTCAGGTTTAAAGTAATTTCCAATAAAAAAATCTTTTTCGGTCTACTAAATTGCCATTGTTTTCATCATTTGTGGCATTGTTTTCATCATTTGTGTATACATATCATTTTGCATCAATTTTCCTTTCAATTAGTTAAATAAAATCATTTTGTCAAATAAAATAAATGTGAACAAATTTAGGTAGCATAAATATGTCATTATGATAAATTTAGAATCTATTTAACCATTCATTTTGAAAAATTACTTTTTGTAAAATTCATTTATAGAAAATATTTCTTTTTATTAAAATTTTTTTTATGAAGATTAAGTTTTCTTAGTTCACTACTTTTTCTTAATAAGTCGTGCGCTTATAATTTGTTTTATATTGTAATGACTATTTAACTACTTAACATGCTTGATAAAATGAAAGTAAAAATAATAAAAAGTACCTTTTTTCAGATAATTGATATTTTTTAGTAGATAATTTAAGATTGAATAAGTAATCATTTTTAAAATAGACAATATAAGATACTAACACTTTGTTTATCTATAATTTACCGTGAACTTGAACTAGAAGTGTCCATTGTATCAGGTCAACTCACGAACCTGTGAGTCTTAATCTAACCTAGTCCATAATTAACGAATTGAATGGGGTTTACGAGTTGGGTTGAATTTAAAAATTTTCAATCCGATGATGATGGGTTGAGTTTTGGGTTGAAAAAATTTCAACTTACTTAACCCAACCCAACCTATCTTTTTTAAAAAAATTAAAAAAATATGTTATTTTTTATATTCAATATAGTTAACCTAATGTTTATTTTTTTTTCTCTCTTATACCTTATGTGACTTATTATATTTGATTTTTAAGACTTGTATTAGTTTTTTATGTCTAAAATTAAGCCTTATTATATTATTTTTATAACTTATAACTTATTATATTTGACTTTTAGTTTGTTTGAAATTTTGTATGTTATATTTTGTTAAGACTTATTAAGTTATTTATTATGAAGTATAATAAATTTTTAATTTTATATTGATTTCAATATTTAATTTAGCAGGTGAATCTTTTTTTAATGTATATTGAACCCATGGGTTTAATCCAACTTAACCCACTAATATACGGGTTAAATTGTCTGGATTTTAGAAAAAATCTAATTCAACCTAATTCACTGCTTTAATAAACGAATTAGGTGTAAAAATATTTCAAATCTAACTCAATCTATAGGTACCTTTAACTTTAACTATAATAAGGAAATTATTAGGGAGACTATTTTTAATCCGTTTTGCCGTTGCAACATAAATAATATTATTTACTTATTTTTTTTACATGTTTTATGCTTAATTAATTATAAGAAAAAAACATAAAATAAAAAAACATGGACCAACCTATGCTTTTTTTTGGTGATACTGGACCAACTCCTACAGTGCCATGAGCCGCCCAAGTTTCAGGGCCTCCTTTTCCCTGTTTCCGTCACTCCAGAATTCCGGAGAGCTTTCCTGAATCGCCTGCGTGCTGCTATATCTCTGAATTCCACACTTTGGTTCCAAAACCTCTTCATTCCTTGTGGAAGATTTCAAGCTTTGCGATTAAGGGTCTTTAGGTTTTCTCCTTCTACCTCAAATGGCCAAAGATGGAACCAACTGGGATGGGTTGCTCAAATGGAGTCTCGCTCACTCCGATGGAACTCGTCCCTCTCGCAATTTAAGGTTAACTTCCTCTTTCTCTAATACCCGATGCAAATTTTCTACTTTAATCCTTTTTTTTTCTTCTCTTTATCCATTTTGTAGGAGTTAAATTTGAGTTAGCTCTTGTTAGTGATTCAGGTTTATACCAGTGTAAAAGTTGCTTTTTTTCTTAGTTGTAGTTGTAAAAATGCATACCCATTTAATTTTTTTGGAAAACAAAAAGGTTCTTGTAGTTGAATATTAGCGAGGAAGAAATCAATAATCGGTGGACTAGGGTTTGATTTAGTGAATTTTTATGATTTTATAGTGAGGACGATCGGAGATGGTTTATGGAAGCGATGCAAGCGCAGACCATTGATGTTGTAAAACGTATGAAAGAGATCACACTTGTAATGCAAACTCCAGAGCAAGTCTTGGAGTCTCAAGGAGTTACCCCTGCTGACATTGAAGGTATCCAACAACACTGACCATAGTGCAAAAGCAATGACAAAGAAATAGGAAAACAAAACTGCCTTTTATTTGTTGATAATAAGCAACGTTTCCTAAATCTCATACTAACTCATGGGGGTCTCTAACCTGAACTTTGACAGATATGTTGGATGAGTTGCAAGAGCATGTTGAATCGATTGATATGGCCAATGGTGAGTTTATTTTGATGGTTCATGACCTTGATTTTGTTGAAGACTTGAAGTAATATAAAAGACATTAATTTTTCGTTTGTAAAATACTTTAATTATCCTGCATATGTGTGCTTTTGGCAGTTTCCATGGAAAATTGTTATAATTCTCTGGGATCATCATGTGTTAATTGACTACGTAATTTTCTGTAGTTGTTTCTATGCATTATTCACTGCACGATGAAGTGTCTTTCTTAAACTTTGGGCAATGCGGGGTCAATGATAAATAGTAATCACCTATTTTGAATTGTAATGTTTTTGCAGAAATTAATGAATTAGGTTTATTAGTTCTGGCTTTGTTGGTCAATACGACTTTGCTCTCATTAATCTGTTCATTTTTCCTTTTTAAATTAGATTATGTTTGTGCCTAGTTTTTTTTTTTTCTTTTTTGTTTTTTTGGGTAATTGGTTGGTCAATGGATTAACAACTGTATGCCTTACCTATTTCCTGGTATTTATCTGTTTCCCAGATCTTCACTCAATTGGTGGTTTGGTTCCTCTTCTCGGTTACCTCAAGAACCCTCATGCCAACATTCGAGCAAAGGCTGCTGATGTTGTGACCACAGTTGTCCAGAATAATCCTCGAAGTCAGCAACTAGTAATGGAAGCAAATGGGTTCGAGCCTCTTGTTTCTAACTTCAGTTCAGATCCTGATGTGAATGTTCGAACTAAGGCGCTGGGTGCAATATCTGGTATGTATTCTTATGTTTTGCAGTGCTGATCTATTGTTTCCTGAGTATGGAATGGTATCGACTTATTTCTGCTTTGATGATGACTTGGCAGCACTAATTCGGCACAACAAATCAGGTATCACTGCATTTCGTCTTGCAAATGGTTATGCAGCGTTAAGAGATGCACTAACTTCTGAAAATGTGAGATTTCAAAGGTAATCAAGGTTTTTTAGTAAGGCTATTATTTTGTTATTGCTTTCTAATTATCATTTATTTGGAATTTGTGCTATATGATGTCCATGTTATTGGTTTTGTAGTTTATTTCATTACATGTTTTTCTTTTCTTGTGATGCTGCTACTACTCCTTGATCAGTTAGATTTTTCAATTCACATTATTAACTAGGGCAACTAATTCCTAATTTTGGTAAATTCTACCATCTTTCAGGAAAGCTCTCAATTTGATCCATTACCTGTTGCATGAGAATAGTTCAGACTGCAAAATTGTGAATGAGCTAGGATTTCCTCGCATAATGGTGCACCTTGCCTCTAGCGAAGATGCAGATGTCCGAGAAGCTTCCCTCCGTGGCCTTCTTGAGCTTGCTCGCGACAAGAAAGATGGGTCTGTGGAAGATTATGAGAAAATGAAGCAACTTCTTCAAGAACGAATAAAAGGTATCAGTTTAATGTCAGCTGAGGACCTTGGGGCAGCTAGGGAGGAGAGGCAACTTGTGGACTCCCTATGGAATACCTGCTTCAACGAGCCATCTTCTCTTCGAGAGAAAGGTCTTCTTGTGCTTACTGGAGAAGATGCACCTGCTCCTGATGTTGCTAGCAAACATTTTGAGCCTCCTCTTAGATCATGGGCTGCAAACTCATCTTCCAAGAAAGACTCCAGCAATGAAAAGAAAGAGACCCCTTTGCTTTTAGGGCCAGGACCTCCGCCTGCAGACACTAATAATCAAGTTAGTTCAATTAGAGAAGGAGATACCAGTGCACAGACAAATCCTCATAGATAAAGCTTTAATGTTGTCCAGTCAGTTTTCTTTTCTTTTCTTTTATTGGATTGTTGCTTCCTTTCTATCTTATCATACAATAGTAATTTCTTTCTTTCACTCCACAAACTTATCATACAATAGTAAATTTCCCTACTTTCACTTCATAGGCTGGTCTTCAGTTGTATTCGAGGATGACCTCCGGATATTTGTCACTAGTTTCACCTTCCATGGATATTAGTTACTGTAGTTGCTTAACACTATAGTGGTGAATGCCTTTTCTTTTTTTTGTTGCAGTACTCTGCATTCTGATATTTTGAAAGCCTTCTTTGCATGTCATTATAATATCGATCTGTCCATTGTTTTTTATTATTTCTGGCCATTGTTTGTTCACCCTTACTTTTTTAAACTAAGAAAGGAAAGAGAAGTATGGTAGAATGACCCTGAGGATTATTGTCTAATGGTTTCAATTTTTGAACTCATAATCAAGTGCTTTCTAAGAAAATTGAGTCTTAATTATGAGGCCATTAGCTATAGAAGAGTTTTTAGTAGGTTTTTTGTTTTTCACATCCAGAGAAAAATATTTTTTGCATTTCTGTAGAAAGCAAAAAAATTTAAAAGAGTATCTTACAGAAATAAATTTGAGTTGAATTTGTAAGCCTTACTTTTTCTTTTTTCTTTTTTTTTTTTCAAATTGCTTGTTGCTTTTTCTAGTAAAATAAGGTTGATTCTGGATAATCATACCCCTTTATTGTTTGAAGTCTGTTCTTATCCATTGTCATATACTGTGGGTCTTGCGAAAGCCACTGCTTTTCCAATGAGCATATTAATATGCTACTCCCATACAGATTCCTTGATTATTGGGTGTGTTTGGAGAGGGCTGTCATAGACCTAGAAGCATTATAACTCTTTTGAAACATGGTGGAGAAAAGTGAGCAAGAAAGAAATTTATTACAATGATTAGGATGATTTGGTTTTGATTCAGAAAGAAAAAAGTACTATGTCTCTCAGAAAACCCTGAAGAGAGAATTGGAGGCTTTTTGGAATTAATAATTGCAGTGACTACTGAATTTAGTTCGGAATGAAATCTTACTTACAGCTGACAAGCACTTGAATCTATGCTACAATATAGCCCGCAATTAATAGAAACACAACGAAAAAAGATGGGCAATTCCTTCCATGGAGAGACTTTACTCTACTTGATGTCTATGATATGTATTAAGAACTATAAAACACAAATGAACATGATAGCAACTTGGAAGGGAGAACTTTAAAATTTTTTTGGTTCCCTCCTATTTCCTCACTGGGCTTTTTCTTTTCTTAAATATTTTATTTGTGCATTCCTTTATCCTGGCCACATCAATGTGTGCTTTCCCCTCCAGATAATCTCCATACCTGACTTTCTTGTACAACTTTGGGCTTTGAGCATCTATCATATGACCAAGGGGCTCAACTTCCACATCATCCTGTGGTAGCAAAATTGATCATGAGAATACCTTCCCTAGTTCTTATTTGTCACTGCTGTGTGTTCTTCACTCTTGTATTTCCCACTACTCCATATCTGCTAAGATAGAAAAAGGAAGACATTAAAAATTGTGGATATTGAAGTGACTTTATCTTCTGGTACTACTTTCATTTTTAAGCTTAAGGCCTGCTAGCTGGATTTCAAGTGTTCTCTTTGTATTCACTGGAAAAATATGTCAAGTACTTCTATTACATCTCCAATATTAACAACTGGAGCATCTAGTTTTGGAGTCACTGGTACCGATCCTCCTTTGTGTCGAATTTCTAAGCCACATACATCATCATCTTGCATTAGCAAGGTTATGGTGCTTGTGTCAAGAGTGTGGACTCAAGCCCAGTACTTGCTCAGGTGTCCTGCAAGCAGGGTAATAGTTTACACGTAAAGCTTGAAGTAATTCTTTATGTAGTCCAAGAAGAACATGCTTCTGCATCCCCATAATGACAGACACAGAACTGAGCAGTTCCTCACCAACTCGTTTAACTTCACTTGAATATGCCTCAATTATTTCCCTGCATTGGTAGATGAATTTCCATTAACAGATTACAAACAAGTTTATGTATAAAGGTTTCTTCTTGTTAGGAACACCTAATTGAATCCCTCTGGAGTTTTTGGCCAAAATTGAAGCTTCCTGTACCAGGTGGGGTAAACGACTAAAAGAAGTGCATATGACCAGTCGAGTGTCTGCTCCTCAGAAACTACGTAAGCATGCCCATGGCTTAGTATGTCGTTTGAGGGCATTGCATACTTGTCCTTCTCTTCTTTTGGAAGTTTGAAAAATGCAGCTGCTGCATCCTTCATTCTCTGCAGCAGTTGTTTTTGCACTCCATGATTCACTAACTGCGAATTTATTTGCAATCTTAAGCAGCGTTTGATGCAAGCCAAGCCAACATCTAACTTACTTTTGTAAAGATGTCAATATATTGCTGTGAACTGGTTGTACTTATTATTATTTTTTGTTTAGAAGTACACTGTTTCTTTGTGCAGGTTTCCTTTTGTGTATTTGTATGTAATTAACAATTGTATTGGATAAGCATTACGTGAAAGAAACCCCACTCCTTGCATGCTAGGTCCCTGTTTCAATAGCTTCTCCTTGTTCCCATGAGAGCAATAATAAATCAGTGACAGGGATCTCAGAAGAAAGGTGAGGCATATGGTTGACCTTCTCCACTTCTTCACTCCAAGGAGAAGAACTTTGCTTTGCTGAGCTGGACTTTGTACAAAGTCAGGTCACGAAAACAAAGGAAAATAGTTTGATTGCAGCATGTTCTAATTTATAAAGGGGAAAAAAAATCTTATTACCTCTTGTAATGCTATGGTAATGGTACTAAAATAAAAATCTTATACCTTGTGCTGTTTTATTGGCTGTGTGTTTTTTCTAGGAGGATCTCTGATCCTTCATTTTACTTATCTTGTTCTTAGTGAATTCTTAATTTGAAAAATTCTTATGGACTCCAATTTTCTTGAAAATTCTCTCGGATATTACAAAATATGGTACTATTCCATAATTGTTCTCAATAACAGTGGAATGGGGTAGCTGCACTTGTTTGGAAGCTCTGTTCTATCCGATGGTAAATCACTCAGAGGACTTGCTAGTTGCAACAAAGGGATGATTGCTAAAATTCTTGTAGAAAGCATTTCTTTATACAATTTCTTTAATGGTTACATTAGAAGTCTGCATTTTGATTGCAGGCAGCTTCACTAGAATGATATCAGAGAATTAAGGTAAACTTGAATCACTATCAGGATGGAATGAGATTCTATTTTAAGTTACTATCTGCAATTTGTGTTCTTCAGTTGCCCTTAAGAATTTGGTTGTTACCATCTGAAATGCAGAAGTTTCCATGTGCTGATTGCAGTTTTCAGTGTGCTTTCTGTGGAAGTTAGCTTATAATTGATGCAGTTGGATTTGCTTTCCAAATTCTCATGTGAGAATCTTCTCATGAGGAAGAACAATTCCTGATTTCTAACATGGAACAACCTAGGACAGAAGCTTACCAAATATACCCCTAAAAAGAAGACAAAGGTATAATATGATGAAGACATTCCTTTCCTTTTAAGGACAAAATTGTGGGACTCAATCCATTAGATTAAACTGATTTTATGGCAAAGCGTCCTTAGCACTAAAGCAAAAATGAGAAATCTATTATGTATCCGCTTCTTTTCAATCTGTCCTACTTTAAATACTTCGAGAGAATCTTCTCATGAGGGAGAACAATTCTTGTTTTCTAACATGGAACAACCTAGTAGGACAGAACTGTCTCAAATATGGATTTGGATTCTCTGTAGTTTAAGGTCTACTTTATAGAATAAAGTATAGAATGATAACCACTTATGAGAAAATGAGTAAATTTTAATAAATTTATATTTATTATTTGTTTGTTTGTATTTGATCAAAATATAAACTTTAAGAGCGTGTTTGCACTCATAATTCAATGGTTATTAACATTGCAATTCACTCTTTAAAATTTATGATGCACTTCAAAGGATTTAAATCCACCAAATATACCCTTAAAAAGGAGACAATAGTATAAGGACTTAATGTTTGATTTAATGTCAGATAAAGTTTTTTTACACTATCATTTAATCACATATTATCATATATATGACTTTTTAAGTAGTTATTATTTCAGACAAACTATTTTAATGATTTGATAATATATGATTGGTTGATAGTATAAATTTTTTTATAATAATAGTTAATCAAAATTAAACTGATAGTATAATATGATGAAGACATTGCTTTCCTTCTTTCCTAATTTTAAGTCGTAAAATCTTTGCAGATCTATGACGAAATCCTCAAGTCCTTTTTGACATGCATCTGACTGGGGAGCACAGAAAAGTGATAACATAACATGAATCTCCGCATCTATTTAGACTGGTAGAATCGTTATATGCATTAGTAAGGAGACTGCAACTCATACGCAAAGTGTGTAAACTGTAAATGTAAAGTCAAGATAGTCTTGTAGCTTATAAAGGAGAATCCACTTTTCTTAATGAAGGTGCCTTTTAGGGTATGTATGAAGAGTTTGGAGAGAAAAGAAAGAGAAGGTTAATTTTTTTATTTTTAAATTGAGGAAATTATAAAATATTTATAAAAATAAAAAAAAGAATGATAGAAATATTACTTGATAATATCTTATTTTATTATTTTATTTTAAAAATTTCTTAAATAAAGAGAATTTTTAATTAAAATTAAAAATTTATCTTTTTTTTCGTTTTTCTCCAAACTCTTTCATTTAAACATATTCTAAAGTATACATTTTAGATAGTAAAGTACAAATGGGTAGGACCTTTCGCCCAATTCACCAAAAAAACAAGTACAAGTGGGAAACTATTGGTAAAAAAATAAAGAAAAATTATTGTAATAAATTTATAATTTGTTATCTATGTATTTGTATTTTAACAAATCTTAAATAATTAATCTTTTAATCAAGGGTTATAACTAAACTTTACTCTTTAAAGTGTACTCTCCCTCCTTACTGAATAGGCAAGGAAAAATTGTAGCCTAGAATAGAATTAAAATCAACTAAAAGGAATACTTGATGTCTATGTTACATTATAGAATCTGACTAATAGAAAGAACATGAGAAACAATTCGAAAAGCATAACTCGAAATTATTGTTCCCTTTCTTTCACTCTATTTATAAAACAAAAATATTATAATTAAATTTGAAAACTTTGTCTGTCCTAATAAATTTGTTAACAGAATTGTTAATTTATGAATATTTTGTGATTAAATATCCTTCTTACAATTATTTAGTCTTACACATTGAGAAAATGATGAGGACACATTCATTTGATGTAGTTCAACCTTCAATTTAAATACTTAGAACATTTTTTTTTGGTTACAAAATACTTAGAATATTAAAATAAAGGAAAAATAGTAATGTCCAAAATAATAATATCCATCCAAATTTGGACAGAAATCTGTTCATGACCTGCATGTTGGATATTTGGATGGAATTTTTCCAAAAATTTGCACTTGAGATACCATGTCAGAGGCATATGAGGGCATTTTCATTAACACACCCACAGAGAGGCACGTGAGCATCATCTTTCTTAACTTGAGCTCTGATACTTGATAAATTTCCAAATAGAAAAAAAATAAAATCCCATGAGCTGCATCGTGTGACAGAAAGGAGGACGATCAAGGAGACCCAATCGAAGCCGAGAAAATGCATCATATTAAGTTTGCAGAGAGATCATCGAGTTTTACTAGGCTTAGAAAAAGTTATAAATGCAAAATTCCTTGCCTATTACAAACCACCTGAACCAAAAGGAACCCCACGTAGGAAATTTCTTGATTACGGAAGGTATGACTCGTCAAATTGCTGTTGCAACTTCCCACGACCCAAACAAGGGATTTCAGTAAGGTTGGTTTTAGGTGCTTAGGTGCCTCTCATGTAGGTTCTCAAGTGCATATTTTTTGAAAATATTCCACAAAATACCATCATGTGCATATTTTCATTCAAATTTGAATGGATGTTACTATTTTGGACTAAAGTATACACATTTGAAAGTTAGAGGACACACATGCATATTTGTAAGTTTCGGGATCAAAGTGCACATTGAGCAAAGTCGAAGGAGGTAAATTGGACTCTTTCCTTAAAATAATCCATTCTTATTTTTTTACAGATATAAGATTAAATAGGTTAGAATGACATTTGAAAATATTCATGAGTTAACAATTCAATAACAAATCTATTAGACCTAATAGCATTTTAGAGTTAATATTTATGTTTTTTTATAAATATTATATCAGTTTCAAAGTACTAGAAAAATTAGAAAAGTTTACTTCCTTTTAACCCACCATATATTCTCCGAGGATGGTGTTATTCTAGAATATGTGCTCTGTATTTTTGCATTGACCACGCCATTATGGATATAATTAGAATTTTTGACAAATAATATAACATACTTATTGAGTTTTGAATAAGTGAGTAGTTTAGAAATATAAAACATTCATGTATCTTTATGTAATGTTTTAAGCTTTTGAAATAATTAGTTTATGACATAGTATCAAAACCTCAGAAAAAATAATATTAACAACCGAAAGATATACTATTGATCCTAGAATAATACTAATCTTAACTTATTTATAAAATTGAGATAAAAATAATGATAATGATCATTCTCCTTTGCTATCAACAATCATCCATAAATCTAACTAAATTCTAAAAAAAAAAAAAAATCTATCTAGCATAATTTTAGAGAATCTCAATACCAGACTTTTGGTACATCTTGAAGCCCTAAGCATCTAAGGCCTATGTTCTAAATTAATTTATAATTATAATATATATATATATATATATATATATATATATCATGGTCTCTCACTTTAATTAAAAAGAAACAAGAAATTAGATATTTATCAAGTTACCAGGTAACTCTCACTAAAACTAACCTCACTCTTTACCCATTTCTCACTTACATTCTAATTTTAAGAATTTTTTTCATTATTTCCTTTGTTTCGTGAAATAAATTTATTTATTTATAAATTATAGTTTTTGAGTTACATTTTATTCATATTACTATGTATTAAAATAAAAAGTTATAATTTTTCTTACACATTTTTTATCATACAGATTCCATTGCTGCATAAAGTAATTATACTAATGAGCAAAATCATTTCCACCAGTAAATTTTATTGACAGTTGAGCTGAGCTAAGGTGGTTAATATGTTAAGTGGGATTTTTATTTTTTTTAAAAGAATAAAAGTATGGATTTTATTAGAGGAAACATTTACGAGAAATTTTTTTTTTTGTCAATATCTCATTTTTGGTAGTTAATGATTCTCATTGCCATGATGGTGGTCTGCATAAGCACAACCACTACTCTAACTGTCTATTTTTGAAGGAGTCAAATTCGTTCCTGTAGCTGGTTTTATGAGTTGTGGGTGGTAGTGACCAAAACTGTGCAATCCACACTTTCAGATTTGGATTCTCTCTCTTTTCCCTTTAAGAATATTGATTATGGGCCCACCAGTTCTGCGGAGAAATAGTCTGTCATTTTATCTCATGACATTATCATGTTCTTAAGGAAAAGAAGAAACATAAATATATGATTTTCTTTCTCTTTCTTTTTCCATTTTATTCTTTAGTTTTTCAGAAAAATGACAACGTCCTTCAGAGTAAGGCATGTAGGCCCCCTTTGCTTTGGCAATTTCCACCATTATTTGGTAATTTTGTTTCCATATTATATTAGATCCTGACAAGAATGTTAAGGTTTATAGCATGAGACAAATGATATGTACCAACCATATTCAGTTCTTGTTTTAAATATTCTTATAAACTCCAATTTTCTTAATAATCTCTCTTTCATCAGTTTGGTCTTGGTGGCCCAACAGCAAGATAACTTGCAGCAATGGCAAGACTACTGAAAAATGGAGTTAAACAGCAGAGAAAGAATTTATGCAATTTTTGTCATGGATTTTGGTGGATATATCAAGAGCTATACTTGAACCAAAATACTGAGATTCTCATTTAGTGCACTAAACCTGGCTACAAATTTGATAAGCAAAAGCTTCCATGTGCTGACTATAGATTGAATTATTATCCTTCATGATGACACTTTCGTGGAAAGAAATACAGCAGCAGAATCCATGCTATCGAGGTCATACTCGTGATTTGCTATTAAGTTACACGATTTAAGGAGTTTAGCATTCGTAGATCCATTATTCAGTTCTGTTTTAGTGTATACTTACTTTTGCCCATTGCAGTTTCAAGATTTGTGTATCTGTAGCTGTTGGCTTGCAATGGTGCTGCACAATTTTGCTTATCTATTGGACTCCAGTAAAATGTAGAAAATTAACAACTGACTATTCCCAAGTAAACTAGATTAAACTTTGTACATGGCAAAGCATCATAAAAAATTAGAGCTAAAATGTGAAATGCTATTTATTATCAATTTTTCTAATCTACCCATTAATTCAAACTATCATCAAGAGAAAGAACACTTCCTATTCAATAAGAATGAGGAAAGACTTCAAACAGATCTACACCAATTAAAGACACAAGAAAATACTAAAATATCCAGAAAAGAGTTCTTCTTCACCAATGACACTGACTGATAAATCTTGGCAATTCTATGACAGCAGCTTCAACTTCTTCTTTGCATCCCTGTTACGGGGGAGGACAGAAAGTGATAACATACCGTGAAGCCCTGCATCTGTTAAGGCTGGTAGAGTCATCATATGCATAACTATAAGCCTTAGGGCATATAGCCTTAAAGAGGTGTGCAAAAAGAGTAGGCTTGCAAGTTTTTGGGTCAGCATAGTTCCCTGTGCAGCAGTACTTAGCCGATTGCATAGCCAAGCAGGCACTTTTACATCCCACAACCTTGCCATTTTTCTTCACTTCTAGTGCTGAGGGACAGCAGATATTCAAATCCACCTCACAAGAAGCCACACCACACCCAACTCCACCCCCAACAGGTTTCATGGAAACAGGCAAGTTGAAGCCATCCACCAAACTCACATCATAGAAATGCAGAGGAGAAGAGGAGGATCCCAGAGTCATTTCAACCACGGTTGCCGGCGGCACTCCTCCTTTCCCCTGGCAATGGAGCTGGCCATTGCAGTCACCAGTGGCACAGTGGCCTTTTCCATTGTTGTCAAAGCTGCAGTCCTGCCTCCCCCAAATTCTTCCTGACCACTTCTCTGGTACATCAAACACTACCTCCTCCCCACTGCCAAGATGAATCCCTCCATCTTTTGGTGTTGGTTGCCCTGCACTGCCAAGTATCCCTGGCCATACACTTTCCCCACAATTGTTCACTAGAATCAGTTGAGCCCCATCTGCAACCAATAAGAGAAACATTTAGACATATACATGGTATAAGAGCATTAAACTATTATTGTCTTCACCTTTAACTATATCATTTACTTTTTTTGAAAATTTTCAAGATACTAACCATGACAGTAACTATACACTACACACTAATCACAGTTAACAATAAAAAAAATAAAATGAGATAGTTAAGATGGAGACAATAACAAAGCTGATATAGCACACATTGAGTGGTGTAGTGTAAGAGAAAAGAATGCTCTTCCATCAAATGTATCTAACAGTCTCTCTTTTATGGACACGTATCAAAAATACACAAGAATCAATGAGGAGGAAGAAGAGCAAAAAATATATATTACCTGTGAGTATGAGGGAGCAAAAGAGAAGGGGAAAGAGAATGGAGGAAGTTCTTGCCATTTTTGTTTGAGCTCAATGTTCAACCTGAATGGCGGTTCAAGAGGTGATGCTACCTATATAGGCATCAGTGGCAGTGCGTGGGAGGCTTCCAGGTTCCAAATATTTCGCCCTCAAAGGAAAGGTCGTGCCAAGTGCTATCTTTTTTATGAAACAAAACGGTTATGTGAACTCCCACTATGTCACCCTCATTAAGCTTTTGCCTTTATTTTTTCTCTACTTAGTACTTACTGTCAGCTTCTTCTTCGTAATAAAGGGGCATATATGCATTGCTTCGTACTAGAGATTTCTTTTCTAAGCAACTGTTTTATTAAATGATTAAAATACTACTATTTAAATATTGTCGAATTTTTTTTCTTGGGGGGGTTCTACTAACTTGCAGCATCTTTCATATGAGAAAAATAAAGCAATTTTAAAAATATATGTATACCATGTGCTATGAACTTTAGTTGGATTAGATGATGTCCTTATCATAAACTTTAATGGTAGGTATCATATGGAAATCTTTTCCTCTAGAGGAAATTATATTTATAGTAGTGCAGAGCTTGCTTTATAACATCAGCAATATCTGCCTCTATCTTAAAATGGAAAGGCATATAGTACAACATAATTATGCCCTCTACTTTGTTCAGCCTTGTAGAGTAAGATTTCATTTTATTCTTTGTGTCTATGATGAGAGGTAACTTAACAGGAATTGGATTGCATGTTGTGACCAATAAAGCTGGATTAGAAGTGTAAGCACAGGAGTATTGCATATGTTCTTAATTAAAGGAATCATGCTGACATGTTAAGAGCATGCATTGAATTGGTTTTTTTAAGAATTGATGGTACAAGGATTAGAATGAAGTAGAGTGAAGTGGAATATCATTTCTCATTCTAGTATTTGGTTAAAGGTAAAAAAATGAAATTGCATGGTCGAAAACTCAATTCTACTTCAAACCTTTCGATATTAAAAATATATTGGTGATGCTTTTTAATTAATTAGAACTTGATAAAAATAATTTTTCAAAATACTAAGCACATGGATGTGATCCTAGTTTCCAAATTCCCCCCAAAACCCCGTGTGATCCACGTATCAATTCCTGAGTGCTAGGTACTTCAAGTGTAAAGAAATCCTTGGTGAAGCGTACCTTACTCATACTGGGTATAAGAGAGAATTGCGAATATGAAAACCTATGGATGTGATAAATTGATGATGTAGCTATTGGCACTTTTAATTATTTATTCACACTTTTTGACAACTACTTTTAATTATAAACTGGTAAGATTACTAATGTGATGCATGAGAAAAATAAAATAAAAATTATGAGAGTAATAAGAATAAAAAACTGAAAAAAAATAGAAGATTAAAAAATAAGAGAAAAAATATTGTTAAAAGAATAAAAAAAAGAAGAATTCTAAAAAACTAATTAAAAAGGTCTGACCTACAAACTTTTTCTTATTAAAAATTTAAAATCACGACTTATCAAATACTTAAGATAATAAATATATTATAACATCTAATATCTACATTAGCATTACTTACTATATAACAATAGTTTATTGGAGCTAAATGTCAAATTTTTTTTTTACACGACAGAATCAAACTTTACATATCAAATTCAATTTACACTTTTCCTTTTAAATAGTATAATAATAGATTTGTAAACTACCCTCAAACGTGAGTAGACAAATATAAATGTAATTAATTAATGTTTTACTTCACGGTAGGTATAGTAACTTTCAGTCTGAATTTTGTGATGTTTTATTGGGTGGCATTGTCAATAGGAATCTTTTACTCTGCTTTCTTGTTTAGTGTAACATCCTTGTAAATGAATCTACTAGCGTGAAGCTGCAGCTATGGCTCTTACTATCTAGTGGTTTTCATCTTTTTCATCCTATCTTGGATGGAATTGGACCAATCAGACCTCAAAACACCAAAATCGTAGAGATCCACCAACTATCTCTCTGGTGGCTGATGGTGGATAGGGTCCCATCTAAGAAGTAGAAGTAGCTGTGATACCATGAAAGAATGAGATAGAGAGAGAGACTCTTACATGAAATTGGAGTCACTAATGTGAGTGATTAGGCTCCTTGTTTCTGAATTGACTAGCGCAAAACTAGGTTACTAGTGTGTATAAGATTAAGCCCAGCCCACAACCCATTATCAGACACTCATTGCATCCAAAGTCCCTATCCAAGTTGCTAGTTTTGAATCTTTCGTAGCCAAGTTCATGGCTTTCCAATATTCCTACCCAAGTTGCTAGTATTATTTATTAGTTAGCCTAGTTTTTTACTGCTTTAATACTTTCTAGCCTTGTTCTTGATTTTGAATATAAGATTTTAGATTCTATGACCCCCTGCGTTGAAAGGGAGTTAATGTTAAGTGATTTATATTTTAAATAATATAATTTTTAATATTTATATTTTATTATTTTAAATCGAAATTTGATTTTTATACTATACCACTTATAGAAAGTGAAAGAGAATAATATCAATAACATATTGTAAAGTCTTTAAATATCCATTAAACATTGTTATAGTGTTTCACATCTCATTTTTCATGATCCTATAATCATATTATATTTAAAAATTTCATTGTTTCTAATCTACTAGTCAATTTTATCATATTTTATATATTATCGTTCATTTGCATTTTGTAGTTAGATATTTTTTTTAGTAATTTTATTCTAAATAAAATAATTATATTCTTTTTTATTTAAACAAATTTAAAATTTTTTTATTATTTAAAAATACTTCCTAATTATTATTTTATTCAAATATAAAATTATTTTTTTGGAAAAAATTCTATTTAAAAAATATATAAAATTAATTTTTCAAAAGACTTATTAAATATATTTTCAGTTTTTTAAGAATAAAGTATTTATTTTATATGACTTTGTGTGTTTAACTTTTAATTATTTATTTTTAGATTTCAAATATGAATGGAGTAATATTTTTTACGTTTTAGCCAGCAATATCAAAACTGTTCTTTTAAATTATTCAATTTCAAAATTTTAATTTTTAGGTCAATAAAAATTTATAAAATTTTTAAAGAATTAAAAGTTAATTCTTTATTATTGTTTAAATATAAATTGGAACTAAAATATTTGAGTCCACCTCCAATTGAGCTTTCCTTTTTTTGAGAAAATTAAAATTAAACATGTGTTTGAATTAATTTATTTTATATTTAAATATTTTATAATTAAAATTTAACCGAAAGGATTTTTAAAAAATTATTTTTTTCCTAAAAAATTCAGCTCAAGATTTTTTATTCAATAATTTTCGTTCGGATTATTTACCAAAAAAAAAAAAGGATTGTGTTGAAGTCCTAACCTTTTCTAGCCGCAGATCATTTTCTCCGCCACCTCTTTTCAAATTCATAGGTTTTTCTTGAGTTTCTGACCAACAATCAGAAAACCCTCAAGCAAGCACCGATGATTAGCATAGCAACGAAGTTGTCAAGAGCTTCTTCCGCTGCTGTTGCTCGAACCGCGAAATCAGCCTCCATTTCCTGCACCAGGCCTTCTCTGCAATTCAGGTTATTCCACAATGGGTTGGAGTTGGACAAAACCATGGCAAACCCAGTTGCTATTCAGATGGTTAACTACGCTTTGAATCATGCCAGGACTGATAAATCAGGTAAAAATGCCTTTTTTGGCATCGGCAACACTCTTTCTCAGTTACCCACTTCGATTTTATTTTATTTTTTTTGCCAAAGTTAACATTTTGTTTTTCGTTGCTGGGGTTGTTTTGCCTGTAAATAGTTGGATCATATGGTCTGGGTTTACTGGTGTTGAAGCACTGCCTTACAACTGAGTTAACTGAAGGCAATGACCCACAAAATGAAAACTCAAAAGGAATTGCTTTGCTCGCAATGTCCACCTTATTGTCTGAAAGGTAACTTCTTCGTGATCATTTAATTCTTTGGGTCTTTCAAATCCCATTTTGAAGCTTAATTTCTGGTGGATAGATTAAACTCATGAAAGTTGTCTTTTCTTAGAGGAGAGTATGATGATGCAATAGAGAAGCTCCAGAGTGTTCAAGAATTAACCAATTCTTTCTTGGGTGTTAGAGGTAAATTCATATTTTTCCATTTATTCGCTACTGCTCTTGCTGTGTTTTTCTTGTTTTTTTTTTTCTTCCATTTTTGTCAATGTTAAATAAAAAGTACTATCTGGGTTTCTTGTCGTAGTTGCTGCCTTTGAAGCTCAGGCTGGGCTTCATCTAGAGCTGAGGCAGGTTGGTATCTTGAAACCCATTGTAAAATATTTGACTGCTTTTTCCCAGTACCATTCATATTTATTCAGACAAAAATTTTCTATATAGGATGATATGTCATCAGCGGTGGCTGATAAATGCTTGGAGTTCATGGAGAAACAGGAAACAGGATGTACTGACAAAGATTTTGAGGCTCTAACTGTTCGTGCTAAAGCAGTAAAAGGGCTGGTTGAACTTGTCAATGGCAATCTTGAGTCAGGTAGTGCTAAAAGTCTATTGGTAGATTGTTAGGATTCTTTTATGAGTACTTGTCCTTTATTTCACTATTTCGGTATACCACTGATTGTGTGGGCTTGGTGCAGCTGAAGCTTTCTTTGAAAAATCTCTCTGTGACAAGCTATGCGATGGTATGTTTCATTTCATCTGGTACTGTAGCAGGCATCCTTCCATACCAATTTGATATTTTGATATATAGGTAGTGCTGCTCTTTCATATGGGCAATTCCTACATGCCAAACAGAACTATTTATTGGCAAAGGTGGTTTACCGGAATGTCATACAGGGAGGTTATGAGATCAAAGATTGTGGCAATGCATACTTAGGAGCTGGTAACATGAACTTGGAGGGTTTAATGTTGGGGGCCATGTGTGCTTTAGGACAGCTTGAATCACATTTGGGGTACGCTTAATGTTATTCCTTTGGCTTTTCTTAGCCACAACCTTCCTTGTTCTGTTGCCTTAGGTGATATATCACTAATAACTATTGTTACAGTAACTTTGGTAATGCAGAGGAGTTATTGACAAAGGCATTAACTAAGGCAGAGGAATCCTATGGTGACTTGTCTATTCTTTTGATCTGTTACCTGCACTCAATGTACAAATTCATATAACATTTTTCAGAGACCCTGTTAAAGGCATATTGTGTTACTAATATCTTGTGGCTTTGTCAATTTGATGAAGGTTCTCATCATCCCAAGTTGGGTGCTGTCTTAACAAGCGTAGCTCTAATGTATAGGCAAAAGGCAATTGATGAGCATTCAAGTACTCTTTTGATTCAAGAGGTTAGTACTCTCCAATTGCTTCATTAACTTTTGAATTTTAAGAAATTTAACTTCTACTGAAGCCACATTTTTTCATCTTTTCCTTCTTTTTTCCCAAAAATAAAAAAGAACAATGATAAGTACTAAGTAATATGCATCTTGGGGTCTTCAATCTGGCTTAGTTCTTGTTCTCAAGCACTGGTGCCATGAAACTGAAATTTATTTGCTCTAGCTTTACTTAATTAATTAATTCAGGAGCGAGCACGAAGGCTACAAAGTTCTTTGTAGACATTTAATTGCTCTGACTTGTGTAGTCAGAGACAATTCAATTACTTATCTTCCGCTTGAATTGTTTTATCATTGCTTCATTTCCCTTAGATGTGAGTTTGTTTAGCAATAGTTTTTATTGTAATTCAAATAGCAATTTCACTAGGAAAATCATTGACAGGGTCTCTATAGAAGAGTGATAGAGTTGTTGAAGGCTCCACCAGTGGAAACTGAAGGTAATGGTGATGTTATTTTGATGCCCACATGTCCATGCATTGTCTATAAGATACCTACTGAGAATGAATACATATCGAAGACTAATGTTCTTTGTGTAGGTGCTGCACCATTGGTAGATAGAAGTGATATACTGGCATTTGCTAGAGGTATGTTGGATTCTTTGAACCACTATAATCTATACTGGGATAACCTTATCAAGGAGTGATATACTAGCTTTCTCTGTTACAATGAATGTAACAATAAACTAATGATTTCTTAACTCTAGTAGAACTTGTTCTCTATCATGAGTCTAGTATCCATCTACTGGAAACAAAATATGGTATACATGTTTGTCTTATGAATTGTTTGTATGGTATAGATAACTGCATCAGTTCATATAATGCGAAGCACATCCATGGTGATGATTATTATTAAGCTATGCTCTTCAATTTAAAGAATCATTCTGTCCACACTGATAATTTAATCACGACTTGTCTTCTATGTTTGACTAGGGGCTTAATGTTGTAGGTGGATATGCTGAAGTACTTAGTGTCCAAGAAAATAGAAAGGTTGAAGGAGAGAAAATGAAGAACTGGGCAGAGGCCGTATGGAGGAACCGGAGGCTGTCTCTGGTTGATGCTCTAGGAAATACAGAATCAATTAAAATTCCTGTTATAGATGCTCGAATTAGCAGGGTTCTGTAAATTGATCCATCCTCTGCTTCCTGTTTTACCGTTGCTGGTTCAGGTTGGACTATGAGAAACATGACAAGAAAATGGGGGAATTTTGTGCAAAATTACTCTCTAATGATGTGCTAGTAGTTAAAATGTTGTACCGGCATATGCTGTGGTATTTAGAGCTGTGTATGGAACATTTCCTAGGCATATAATGGCACACAAGGTGGCATCTAGAACTTTTAGTTTGTACAGTCTCTATTTCTCTTTGCTGTGTATTTTGGCTAGAGATTAAATTGTAGGAGATTTTTGTTTTCCTTGTTATTTCTGAAGTTTGATTCGGTGTCAAACAAAGACTCCTTGAGAACCAATTTTCCTCCATAAAAGAAAACGAGTTCGTTGATCTAGAACACAGCTGAGGAGGTTACAATTGCTAACACATAAAACAGAACCGAGCATGACAATGAATGATATAGGCACCAACCGCTTCCGAAGCATTTCCCTCTAGAGGGAACGTAATATATTGTGTGGAAATGAGCATACCTTTTTTTTTTCTTCCTTTTTTACATTAGACAATCAAATGATTAGATATCATGGGAAATACAATCGCAAAAATTTTGCATTGTCACGATTTCATTATATCTTGCATGTGGTGAAAGGCGTACAACTTATAACATTTCAAAATATTATAAACTTGTTTTTGTTAATCTCATATGGACACTTATAAAAAAAAATAACTGCTTTAGTGGGTCAAATTATTTGAATTTTGGTTATGTAGCAAAATAAATTACCCTAACGGTTAATATTAATTCATATTATAAAATAAGAAATAATTATATATTTTTTCTAAACTTTTGAGGCCTTAGGAACTAACTCTCATGAACTTTCAGTTCCTTGCATTTATGAAAAAAAATTGAAACATTCACATACATACATTAAAGGTTAAATATCATCATATCAAACATCTCTTAGTAGTTTGAGCTGTTTTTAAGATGCCATCTTATGGTTTAAAATGCACCACTCCCGATTGTGATTCACTCTATTAGTATATCCCACCACGTATTATCTTTCATCAGTATTTTTATTATACTAGTGAAACGAATGTGATATCCATTTAAACTTCCACTGCTCCTAATAATTCAGTCACGCAATAAACTAATTCTTCAAAAGCAAAATTGTGCAATAATTTGCTATCTCCAAAAGAAAATTGAAAAATCCGCAATATGATAGCCCTTAGAAGCACAAGGATACGCCAATTAAGTGCAGCCATTGATTTAGAAAGGCCAAAGATATTTGCATTAATAGCATGGAATGAAATTCGTGAGTACAATGCAAATTGTAGCCATACGAGTCCCATGAATCAAACCAAGCAAGTAAGGCTGCATTCACAACAGCATATCGGCATTCCTCATGCCAACCGAAGAATATCTCACCATTTACAGCAATATAGATTTTAGATTACACAAGTGCATGTTGCCAAATGAACCAGTAACGTGAAAATTAGTTCTTGAAAGCAACCCCCACAAAAAAAAAAAAGACTCTCTGACAATAGTTACAAAATGAATGCTCAGAGAGGAAGATTAAGGCCTTTCCCAACATCAACTCCAATCACCTCAAGTATTCCCCTGTTTATTATCTGCAAAATATACCACAATCACAAAATGATCCAACTCAGCATAAATGGTTATGTTTTAGGAGTTTTGAAAGCGGAGGAGTAGAGTGGGAAGGTAATATGTTCAAGGAGGAACGAGAAAGAAGACTTTTTTTCTCATAAATTCAAAATTCCAATGACAATCTAGGGCCCCATTGGTAAAAGAAAAAGAAAAGGAATAAAATGGTAACGATAGTTTTTTCATGATATAACTTTAGAAATTTTTTATGTTTCATTCCATTTCATTCGTGAACAAATGAAGTCACCAATGTGCAAAAGAAATGAACAGGAATAACTAATGGGGATGAAGATCCTTAGTGAAGTCTTCTTTCATTTGCAGACCAAGTCCCTCCTCCTCAGCTTCACACTGCCTCACCTCTCCACAAGACATTCCATTATCAACCACCCCCACTTTTATCAATCCAGACCTTAAAACCCCCTATATCATAACAGTGAAAGCAAAATGTAAAGTGGTTAAAAGGAACATATAAAATACTCACCAACTCTACAATGAAAACTCCAATGATTCCAATCATGCAAGCTCTAGAGTTCCACACTTCTGCTGTCCTTGTGAATCCAAGAAATGGGGCCCTGAATTGTGGCTGAACTTTTGGAAACTCCACCTGAAGAAAGAAAGTTACCCAAGTGCTTCGTAATTAACAATATTCAAGAAAGCCAAAAAAAAAAAAAAAATTGAACACAGAAATAACTGAGATGGCATAAGAAGCGAGAGATGAAGAGCATACACCAACAGGGGGCTTCACTGCTTGGACCCTGAAGGAAACCCGCTTCTTGTGAGCTGAGCCATTCAAGTAACGATTATGGAGAAACAACGCTTGCTGGTTTCGAGAGTTAGGTGCTGGGGTTCTTCCAGGGATGAACGACGATGGCAATCTGGTTGATGTAGCAGCCATGGCTTCGTTCCACAACCACAACCATTCCTCCACGCTGCCACTTATCTACTTCTTTTTCTTTGCCTATTTCACTTTTAGTTGGGTGGCTGAGATTGGAAATTCGAAATTGGAAATTTGGTGGGGTTCACTGCCTACATGTAATCATAGCCATTGCAGGTAGCATATCTTATATTTACATGTTATAATACTCGATCAATCTTGTCTCTCTCCTTTCAAATAAAATATCATTACTCAAAAACAAATTATACTCCTCATTCTATTTTTTTTAATTGATAATATCTTAATCAGGAATAAGAATATGAATAGAAAGAGGATACAGATAATTTGAGTCCTATAATAATATGTTTTTTTTTTTACAAAAATATATTTTTTATCTCTTTACTTTATTATAAATTTTATTTTTATCCCGCAATTATCTTTTATTTTATTTTTATTCTAAATTTTTTTAAAACTCATTAAATTCGTCATAACTATTAATACCATTAGAAATGTTATAAAAAATTCTGACGTAACATTCTATGTGAACAAAAGTGTATAGTTGGACTTGTCCAACTAAAATCTTTTTTGTTAGTAATTTAGGGACAAATATGATAAATTTAAAAAAAATTTGAATGAAAATAAAACTTATAATAAAATTAAAGGACAAAAAGTAAAAATTTTCTTATAATGAATATTATGAATAATTTTCTTTTATAAATTTTATATTTGTCAATTAAAAAAAATACATTTCATGTAGACTAAATACCAAAAATCGCATTAAGTAATGGAAATATTTCCACATAATTATCTTAACTAATTAAGACTTTATCACATTTTTATATTAAAATGTTAGAAGTATCAAATATTAAAAGTATCAGTATTAAATCATATTTTGCTCAACTATTAAAATGAGGAACATCTAGCTTTATCCTAAAAGGTATTATCAACTTTTACTCAAATTGACCAATCAAACTAGTATTGGCCAGACTAGTGAACTAGTTCCCTAACCGGTTCGAATTGTCACTAAATCAGTTATGTTATCAACTTAGTATAATTAAATTGAATTAACCGATTCTTATATGAGTTAATTAACTTGACCTAATTCTTGACTCGATTAAGTCACTGATTTTACATAAATTAAACTCCTTGAGAATAAATCTATTGTAGAAAATAATTACTTATGTTGTAAATCTCATTACTTTGGAATTAAATTATATTTTTAAGTATTTTTATTTTCTTTAAATATTCATATATTTCTTTATTTTCGTATGGTTTAATCGGTGACTCATCAGTTAAATCGGTGACTTACTAGTTCACTATTTATCCTAAATCAATCAACAATATGCGTTTTATAAATATGATTCTTAATCAACTCAAATTTAATATCAAATTCAACTTATTTGTTATAAATTAATTTAATGTGATTTTCAACTATCAATATATGTGAAAAGCATAATTTTGTTCTAAAAGAAAATGAAGTATAATTCAATTCATTATAGGAAAATTTTTACTATTTGTCCCTTAACTTTTGTATAAGTTTCATTTTTATCCCACAACTATATTATTTTATTTTTGCCCTAAATCTTTTCAAAATTATCATAGTCATCTGTAAACCAATAATAAAAAAAAATTTAAGTTGGACAATGTCAACTTTGCACTTATGTCCACATAAGATGCTATGTTAGCAAATTTCGTTAACATTTCTAGCAGTGTTAGCAATTAGGATGAATTTAGTAGTTTATAGCAAGATTTGAAACGAAAATAAATCAAAATATAGTTATAAGATAAAAATAAAATTTAGAGCATAATTAAGAGACGAAAAGTTTATTTTTATCTTTTTTTTTATATCACATCACTCAAAAACTTGTTACATTAGTTATGTGAATTATTATTAATTTAAACTTTAATTCTCTAATTTAAATTTTTAAAATTTCAAAGGCTCTAATCATGATACTAGCTATATGCTAACGTACCATAGTAAGCACTATGGTATTCACACTCCCTTCCCCCCGCATGTAGTGCTTCTTCTTTCCCACTTGAAAAAAAAAAAAAAACCATACTTAACACTATAAAAAATTAAATGAGATAATACCAAAAAAAAAGTGAGATTATTAAAATTAGAGATAATGATAACTCACATAATTAATATATTACACGTTAAATAATGTAAATGTTAGATGATGCTGTTATACTAAATTTGTATATGAATCTCTCATGTATAAATTTAAGAAATTCTTTCAATAACTGTGTACCACTTGGAGACCATGAGAGGCACATTTTTGTTTGTAGTTTCTCTTTCACATTTAATTTTAATTCATTTCTATTCTAAAAACTTGATAGAAATATACTTTGTATCTTCTAACTTTATTATAGGTTTCATTTACGTTCAACAATTATTTTTGGTTTCATTTTCGTTTCAAATCTTTTTAAAACCCACTAAATTCGTCCAAACCACAAATATCATTAGAATTGTTATAGAATTTGTTGACATGACATATTATATAGACACAAGTGTATAGTTGGCGCTGCCCAACTATGAATTTTTTTTTTGTTAGTGGTTTGGGGACAAATATAATAAATTTTAAAAAAAATTTGAGACAAAAATGAAACTTATATTAAAGTTAAAGGACAAAAAATGAAATTTTTCTTATAATAAATTTTATGCATCATTTTCTTTTAGAAATTTTATATTTGTCATTTAAAAAAAATGCATTTCATATAGATTGAATCTTGAAAATTGCATTAAATTATAAAAATATTTCCACATATATAACTTAACTAAAACTTTATCATATTTTTATATTAAAATATTAAAAGTACTAGTATCAAATTCTATTTTACTTAACCATTGGAATGAGGAAAATCTAGCTCTATTATAAGTAACGTTATCAATTTTTACTCAAATCGGCCAGTTGGACTAGTTGGACTAGTACTGGTCAAACTAGTGAGCTAGTCTCCTAGCTAGTTGGTATGAACTATCACTAAATCAATTATGTTATCAACAAATATGACTAAGTTGAACTAACCATTTCTTATATGACTTAATTGACTTGACCTAATTGTTAACTTGATTAACTCACTATACATAAATTAAACTCCTTGAGAATAAATTTATTATAGAAAATAATCACTTGTGTTGTAAATTTCATTAATTAGTTTGGAATTATATTTTTAAGTATGTTTTATATTTTCATTAAATATTCATATATTTATTTATTTTTGTACGATTCAAACGATGACTCGCCGGTTAAACATGACTCCCTAATTCAATATTCATCGGTCAAAGTTTTATAAATATGATTCATAATCAATTCAAATATGCAATATCAAATTCAAATTGTTTGTTATAAATTAATTTAATGTGATTTTCAACAATAAATCTATATGAAAAGCATACTTTTGCTCCAAAAGAAAATTATGTATAATTAAATTCATTATAGAAAACTTTTCACTTTTTGTCCCTTAACTTTTATATATAAGTTTCATTTTCATCCCATAACTTTATTTTTGTCCCAAATCTTTTCAAAATTCATCATATTCAATATTCATCCCCTAAACCACTAATTCAAAAAAAAAATATTCTAATTAGATAGTGCCAACTATTTACTTGTGTCTACGTAAGATGTCATATCAGTAAATTCTATTACCATTTCTAAGAGTGTTAGTAATTAAGATAAATTTAGTGGATTTTGGCTAGATTTGGGATGAAAATAAAAAAATGAATAATTGTGTGACAAAAATGAAATCTAGAGCATAACAGATCAAAAGTATATTTTTGCCTAAATTTTTTTTTACATTATCTTATAATAATATCTTAATAAATCTTTAAAAGAATTTAATTATAAAAAAACGTATTTGAGAAGTTAAATTCTTTTAATGATATGTTAAGGCATCATTGGATGATTGTGTGAATAAGTTTTATATTAAAATCTTTTTTTTCCTTGGATTCAATTACTGTTTGTGGTTTGAAGGTGTGAAGTTTCTCGGTACAAACTGTCACCTTTTAGAAGTCATTTCATTCAAACAAATGCAGCAAATTGAAATTAAAAGCATAGGGTTTTATTAGTAAAATCCTTTGAAGGAACCTTCCATGCAAAGACTTATAAATGACCATCCGTAACATTGTCCCATGGGACTTCTAAGAAAAAAAGGCTATATGTCAGTGGAACGTGTATGTACTCTATCAAGTCGTAGATACACAAATTACATTTGTATGACACTGGTTGTGTAGTTTTTTGTTGTTGGATGATCGTTGAACAAATTATGATGTAGAGGCCAACGATTAATACTGCAAAAGGTATCACAAGAAAAGGTACCATAGAAATTTTCAGTCACAAAACTCAGAAGAAACAAACGAGAAAACCAATGCTAGTCGAATATACAGAATCTCCTCAACTGGAAAAAGGCACTAGTGACATAAAAACTCGATCTTCTTAAACAAATATTTATTTAGAATTTAATTTTAATTCATTGTCAGTATGATTATGAGTTGACAAATAATTAAAGAATATTAACTAAAATAATAATTATTTAAAAATTTAAACACAAAGCAACATGTGATTTTTTATCTTCTTAAATAAATATTTATTTAGAGTTTAATTTTGATCTATTGTTAGTATAATCCTGAGTTAACAAATAATTAAAAAAGATTAACTAAAATAACAGCTATCCAAAAAGTTAAACACAAATTAACATATGATCGAATGATAGTGTAAAAAAAAAACTTTACTCTAAATCAAAATTAAATCCTAAATAAGGAATAGATTATATTAAGTAAGTTATAAGTGTTAAATTTTAGTTTAAAACTAATTGATATTAAGTGAAGTTACTTAACAAGTATATAAACTGCATCCCGAAAATTGAGACAGATGATGTGAGACTTTAACATCCTTCTTCTACATATCCCTACCAAAATAAGTGATGGAACATCCCATAAAATAGACGACACAGATGGACTCTAACTATAATTTCATGTTATTATTGAACACACAGAATATCTATATTTGAAGGTGCAGTTTGAAAGATTCTTTCTTTCTCTTTTCTTTCAACAAAACTACGAGGAACACAATCATAATCTTGGATCTTGATAGCCAAAACTGACATAAAGGTAATTGATTTCCTTTCTGCAGGTATTCAGATTCGGCTACATCATAGTGTGCACTCTCGACTAAAAGAAAACATTAAATTTGATTTGTGGCCTAAAATCCTTAGCATAATTTTAAGCCTTCCATTTTCCAAGAGAAAACAAGGGAGAATACGAATTAAACTGTGTTCATCTGAACACTTGACAGAAAATATATGATATAATTTCATTTTTATCTTGAAAAGCAAGATAAAAGTTAAAAAAAAAAAAAACCCAATGAATAATCTGTCCATTAAAATTTTTTGTCTCTTTTTTATTTCTTTATTGAAGCTTTTCTTCACAGTCGATCTCTTCCTATTCTAAGCCAGTAATGCTAATGCAACATAGTACCTATTTCTGACTACCTCACAAACATATGCTATATAGAAACACCATATGATGCTCTTTTTAGATCATTGTTCTCCTGTTTGATTAATACTATGTGACATAAAGATAGAGTCATTGATTTAGTAATGATTAATGGCTGTCCACTTCTTCGACAGTACTGTTGTTGGGCTTGAAGGGTAGTAATGGTAATCTTCACAACCCACTAAAGTCTGTGTTTCCATTATCTTATGACACTTGATGATATCATCCTGGGAAGAAGAGAAACACCTCAATGAAACAGTAAATTATTTGATATTAAATAAAAAGCACAACTAGAAGCATATAAATATCCAGTTACCTTGTGACTCTGGTTGATGAGTCTCATAATATAAGCAATGAAAGTATCTGCTATCGGTGAAAATAACTGGTCTAGACTGCACCATAATGCAGATATACCAATAATGCTTTGCCTAAATTCCAGCATTTTCTGATCTGCGACATGCAGTGTTGAAGCATTAGTAAGCAAGCAAAATAGCTCCCTTTAGACCACCATCACTACCAAGTGAAGAACCTGTCGTTGCAAATGTTGGAAATTTGCCTTGTTCTTTTTCCATCAAAGGGTTTTAATTTGACCCCTTAAATCACCACTGAGGATACTCTCATTTATTCATTTTGGTCACAACCAATTACGTAATCATCATACTTATAATTTAGAGAATAAATTAGATAAACAAAAAGCCTCTTTAAAGTATAATGTCATGGAGACATAGACAGCATTACTTAACAAGGCTACACTATGAGGATAGATTGAATTCATATGCTGTGCACCAAATACACTACCATCATTAGGAACATATTGACTTCATGAATAGCAATCTAGGAATTGTAATACTACTATCAACTTTCACACCATTTTAAGAACTGAATCAAATGATAGCATACTAAATATCATTATCTTGCACATATACCTAAAGTAGCTCGGACAAGCAGCTTAGTGACCCGTGAGATAAGCTTCCTCATAAAGATGAGGTCTCAAGGAATCAATATTGCAGGCTAGCATTTCCACAATAGAATAAGCCTGTCACAGAGTTAATGCGCCACCCCAGTGCTTTTAACAATATCAGCTCCATTTTCAAGATTTCGTTTGATTGGAATGTATAGTCCAATCCCTCCATCTTCAACCATCAAAGGAAAGCCACACAACTTATCAGTATTCATATATATTAGTAGTATTATTTTATGACTGCAATAAGTATTACCTGAATTTCTTGCAAGGAAAGTGTTGATATCCCATTGAACTTTGTGGCAATTGATAAGCATGCAATAGAGAGCAATTCAACCATCCAGTCTTTCCAATCCTGGTATGAGCAATGCTTAATCTCACTTCTAACTCAGGAAATAGTCTCATGCAATTTATCCCTAGCTACAGATAAACTGAGTATCCAAAAATAAGAAAAAAAAAAAAAGCAAACTGCCCTAGTCCGTTATCCTTACATTACATTGACAAACAGACATAAATCGATCAAGGTAATTAGCAGCATAGAAGACTGTTCCAAAAGAAAGATTGAAGCGACTTCTGCACTGCAAAGACAAGAAAAAGAAATGGAAAAAGATCAAGGTTCATGATAACTACTGTGCTCAATCTATTATTTTTTGGAAGAAAAAGCGAGTGTATAAATTTGAAACTCTGAAAGAAACCAACCTTGATAAACCATTGAATAACTCTACCCCTAGCAAACACCAAATTGTTGGACTGGAGGTACTTTGCATAATTAGGATCAGGCATGTAAGAGATCTCCTTCTCTAGACATACTGTAAAAGCCTGCTCAAACTCTTTATACTCATATATCTTGAGTGCAAGAGGGTCATCAAATTCAAGGGTACTTTCAGATCTTGAATTCCACACCTCATCACACAGCAAGTTGTCCATTTATGCTCTGAATTGAAAGCTAACAAGTCTCTGAGGGTAGTTTACTTTACCCAGATGGGAAATTTGTCAAACACTTGGAGGATTGGTACAGGGCAAGCCACTGTCATTATAGTCTGACTTGAAACTCCTCTCTATGGCTAAACTTTGGACCTATGTGATAGAATGAATGGTGGTGGGGCAGTGGTTAATTATATATAGATTGGAGTCGTTGGAGGATTGTGGTGGTATGGTTGCCGTTGATAACAAGGCAGTTGATAGGGAAATAAAAAATGGGACACGTCCCTCATGAAATGGGGTAAATGCTGCAATGGGTTTCTAGTTTGACCGCCGTAACAAAGTGCGTGAGCGCACGAGGAGGATGATGGCAGTGGGCATGTGCACATAAATGTCTGTGCTGTGTACACCTAGCACCCCATTTCGGTGTTCCCACGATTATTTTCATATTATTTTTTTTAGTTATTGATTTTTTTTTCTGACCTTTTATCAGGGTATTCTTAGGATGTTGTTCCGAATAAGGGTGTTCAAAATCAATTCAATCCAAATAAAATAGAAAAATCAATTCAAAAAAATTAAAAATTGATCGAAATTATTTTTTTTTTCAAAAACTGACGAGTTTGATTTGATTTTCGGTTTTAATTTTGAAAAATTAATCAAACCAAACGGAAGTGAAGGTAATAAAATATAATTATAAATTATTTTTTATATATGATATTACACTTATACCCCTTAAAACCTAAATTACTTTTTATATATTACAATGACATTATTATACATGTCAAACATAAACTTATTTTGTCTAAATGTCATTATCACAATTTTAATATTTAAAATATAAGTTTGAAAAAATTATCAAGTTAAACATAAAACTTATGAAATTTTCTAATGAAGACCGTTACTATAGCATAAACTTAAATTATCAAGGTATTCTCAGTAATGTTGTTATGAGATTAATTCTTCGGACATCGCAATTGGATTTTAACCAAGAGATCCTTAATAAGTACTTCTCTAAAGTTCGAAAAGGTTCACTTTAAAAATTAAAGTGAAGAGTATTAACCATTAATAAAAAAATTAATAGAGTAGATTTTAATAATTTCATAATTTGTTATACATATACATATATTTTATCATGATCTCAATTATTAATTTTTTCATTAACGATTAATATTTCATATTTTACTCTCTAAAGTAAACCCTTCAATTTAAGGAAGTCAAACTAAATCTATAAATATATCACATAATTTATATATTATCTAAATTTAAACCAAATTAACAAATATAATAATAGAAAACTGGTCGTGTTGCCATGCTAGTGTTGGAAGGATTGGGAAAGTAGGTTATATGGTGTGTTTTATGAACATAACTATGTACTTGAAAAAATTCAGTAAAAAAATAAGCAAGATCTATGGGTAAATGGGGCCATTCAGAAATCCCCGCATCTAAACATATTGCCATAATAAAACCCCACTTGCATTTTTTTTTTTTTGCAATTAAACAAGCTGACTTAATGGGTTTGGTCTATTTTGACAATCCTAATTTCAAACACAACTAGAGAGAAAAGTAGAAGGTAAAAAAATTATTTTTCTCTTTTCTTCATTATCATTTAAGATAGATGTATATAGAAATGTAGGATTAAGATATAATAATAACATTTTTGTATATGAATATCATTAACTGGTTTAATGCTTAGCTAACACCGATCTATGATATCAGAAGTTTTAACTTTTTATTAGTTCATATATTCCCTTTTCCTACATAAATATTTGCACTTTCAATGTAATATATATATATATATGTGTGTGTGTGTGTGTGTGTGTGTGTGAAACGCATGGTTTATGAAACTTGAGACTTTTTGCTACAAGAATATAACAATTAATATGAACTATTAAATCGACTTTTAAAAAATTATTTTGAATTGATAGGTGTATGAATGTCTCTAGCTATAAGTTGTTATTAAAAGTAAAAATAGGTTAGATTATATTAATATTTTTTTAAATAGTCTAATTTATTTTATAAGATACTAGACTTGAAATTGATTTATTACATGGCATGAGCTTTTTTCGTTGGCTTACAAAATCCTTTGAGCATATTTTTTGGTCTAGTATTTGATCAAAAATTTGAATGAAATCAGGCTTATCATACCCAACCCAGACAGATCAGAATGGGCTGGGCCCTTTGGTTCGAGTCAGACCGGGCCATAAACAATAAAGAGAGAGAGAGAGAGACAAGCGATGACCTGTAAACAAATCTACATCAACAAATAACAATGAAGCCGGGTAGTTGATGGAAAAACAAAACACGATAAAGTTGAGATGGGGTTGTAGAACTTCATGCAAAATCCACAAACTATTGATCTAACCCAATGGTCATATTTTTGTGGTGCACAATAGCCTTGGCCCTTATTTGTATTCATTATTTCATACACCTGTACAAGTCTCATATTCACTATATCTAAGTTGAGGTAATTCCATTCAAACTTTTTTATGAATTTTTTTTTAATGTTAAACTCATATAAATTCACCTCTTATGTTGTAATGGGTTGGCACGTGATTGGCAATGTAAGAGTGGTGTCTTCACAATTATTCTTTTAAACTTCAACTGTGGTACTTTTATGAAACAATTGTGAATAAAACAACTGCATAAGTAACATTATTTGCTAACATAATTTGCAGATTTACAACAATTCTTTTTAGCTACTTTCACATTAATCTTCTAATGGAAAGAGTAAGTATTTATTTAGATTTTACAATCAACAAATTTTTTACATCTTACAAATTAGAAGGATTATAAAGAGTTTATAAGGAGAATTATAATTTAAAATTCCTAACAAAAATATTTTTAGTTTGTGAACAATTAATTGATAAACTAGTCCAGATATGATTAACAAAAGATCCGCTATTTCATCATTCTTTATCACTCTTAATTATACTACTAAGTTAAAATTACTTTTTTTCAACACTCGAACCTGAAAAAGAAATAGTTGACATATATAAGCATGTCAAAACATATAAAACCAAAAGAAAATTCATGTATCATCCTATGAAAAGTTGGAATACTGATTTTTTTTTTTTCGGGATTGGGTATTGTCTGCTGAACGTTTCTATGCTATGTTTTGTTTCAAGGAAAGAAAAATTTTAAAAGTTTAAGATATCTCTCTTGATTGAAGAAAGGAAAAAGCGAAACGAAGAAAAAAAGTTTCAATATAAAATTTTAAATTTCTTCTCGTAAGTTTTCCTTTTTTTCACTCATCCAAACATAATCTTGGAGTTACGAGGGTAAACAGGGACAACGAAAAAAACCAAATGCCATCTTTTGACCCAACCCTTGAGCTGCCACATTGCCGCTGATTAACATAATCTTTTTAAATATACAAACCAATAATTTTATTTGTACATCATTTTGATTACACCATTCTTATACTTTTTTTTTATGATAAAACAAGAAAAGCACACACATTGCAACACATACTTTCTCTATTTTTTTCTTCCTAAACAGGGTGGTGTAAAGTTGTGTAAATGTTTTGGTGTGTATCAAACTTTTTTGCATCCAAACAAGTACTTCATCAAGCCAACAGGGTTACTAGTTGCTGACTTGCGGTGGCGTACTCATACTACTACTCACTCATCATCACAACTTTGATGAGAAAATAATTAATTATACGGTTAAATTAACTTATTTTACTATATAAATAATTTATAATCAAAATCTTAATAAAAAAACTTTTTAAAAACAAAATATTTTTTTAAAAAAAAACATTTTTTTCTTTAAAAAAAACTATTCCAAACATGCACCTAGGTTAATTGTTTGCCCATAACAAGTTGAAGTTTACAAGATAAACAAATATACATTGGTTGAAACTCGAAGCAACAATAGGTCATACAATCAAAGTCACTCAAGTGGTAACAACATATATTGGGGGTTATAATCTGTACTATATATATTAAATTTGGCTACAATGAGAGCCTTTCAGATAGTCATTTAGAGCAATTTCTCAGCTCAATCGACTGACTTGTCGAATCTCCACCCATTAATAGAACAAGAGCAAACTTTAATATACAGGATAAATTCCCATTAATAGAACAAGAGCAAGTATAAATTCTCATGCATGAATTTAGACATGATTTAACATGTTTCCCCAAAATCAAATGTTCTAACATATTGTCATACCATTACCATTTCATTTCATTACTTAAGCCTATCAAAATAAAATTTGTAAATTCAATTTACATAATGCTAATTAAAAAAAAACATAAAAATGCCAATGCCCGTACAACGCGGGCTAAACGACTAGTATATAATAATGTTACTCCCCTTGCTTTGTCATGATTGATATCTAACAATAAACTTGGACTTTTGGATATTTCCAATGCAACTGATATAACCTCCCAGGTTCTTACTGAGTGTTAACACACTTCAAGTAAATTCAGTTTGATTTTGATGTCATGCAATCTATTGTAACTCATGATGAATGAAAAGCTGAAACCTGATCTTCCATCGTTTGTGGATTTCAACTCTAGCTTCTTCTGAAAAGGGCTGCAAACGGTCCATGAATATTAGTCAAAAACTTTCTGAAGGTGGAACAGAATGAATAGTAATAACAGTAACAAAAAAATTGCAGAATGATCTGATAAGCACATGCTTAGGATATAAATAACAAACAGAATGACTGATAAGGATACTGAAGCGCAGGCAGAAGAACTGAGACCCCAAAATGAACCAAGAAGAAAAGGAAGAGAAGAGCACCTGCTGTTGGGATCGTAATAGAACCCACTGATAGAGCCATCACTGCAAGAGAAACAAACATAGTAAAAGCCAGCTATAGTTAACCCACAGTCTGTTCCAACATTCACAAAGTACTGCTCCTTCCATCTCTGCAACAAAGAATTTAACGAAATTGGCAAAGTTTTTCATTTCAAATACAGTAAATTCTTTCAACATTTGTCATTTTCTAAACAGTGAAAATCAAGTTACCATGAATATGTAAGGATAGTTGCTTAGGTCCAAAGACTTGCCACCATCTACCTCTACTTGGCCCTGTAAATATTGACGTTAATTAAAATAGTGCATATGATGCATTTTACACCACATGATAGCAAAATTTAGGTCATTACCATGAGAGGGGAAAAAGATGGAAACTTAGTCCAGTGCCTTATATCATCATCTGGTCTGGTCTGAAAAAAATAGAAAAGACAGAAATACAAAACAAACAAAAGTTCATCAAGACATAAGGATATCTGCATGTAGATTCATGAAGCAATATAGCACCATCCACACTAGAAGTGTGACATCATCAGTATTATTCAAATTAAGATCCATGCACAATTTAAGAGTTATTTCACAATAACATACGTTGCTTTCCCATTTGCCAGTGAAGAAAGTATAATTCTTGGTATCAACAATCTCCCCTTCCCAGAATGTTACTACCTGATATAAATCATCAAAGACAAAGTAAATGCCATAGTGATTTTTCTTTCTATCTGAACCTCAGAGAGTATACAACCAGAGCATAGGGCAAAATCTCTCGAAAACTTCTTATTTGATTAGGTTGAAGAATATACTTGTTCTGCATGACAACACCATTTAGGAATAGTTTGAAAGCAGGAAAAGTACATGGATAAAGTAGTCTCAATTGAATTTTACATCATAAGTCAGTCCTACTGGACATATTATACACTGTAATGAAACCAAATATGCTATTTCCTGGAGGTTTATAAGATGACCACATAAGGAATAAAAGCATAGATAGCAAACTAATTTCTAGCACGATTGTATTGGTCACTTCTACATAGGAATGGTAAATGGATGGATTGAATGGATTCTGAACTGGATTATAATACATGGATAAAAAATAAATCATTAATCAATTTAAGATTTGTTAAAAAATTATTGAAGAAAAAAATCTAATCCATCCATTATCAATTTAATGGATGGATATCCAATCCATCTATTAATTCATTTTAATGGATAGATATTCAAGCCATCAAATGAATTTATAATTAATTATATTTTTATTTTATAAAATTCCTTGAATTATTAAAAGAAATAATTTAGAAATTAAATTGATGACAACTCAATATTCAAAATATAAAATTTGAAAAAATATTGGAGATAATGGAGAGGGTGAATTTGACTTTCAATTCAAATGGAGACAGATATAGAGAACGGGGCATTGTTTAGTGATAAATTAAAAGGGTGGGCATGGGTTGGAAAATGTTTTCGCCTTAGCCCGATCTACTCATGTGTGTGGATAGAGATGGGCTGAATCCGTGAGTTGAACAAACAAAAAGAAATGAGGATCTGTTCCCATGAAGTGGAAACGACAGAAGGACATCGTTCCACTTAAGGAGTATATTTTTTGGTTCCTATAAGTGAAACGACGTCATTCCACTTATGGGAATGTTTGATGCCATTCCACTTATGGGAATGGCAACGTTCCCATAAGTGGCAATGATGTCCTTCCACTTATGGGAAACCAAAAGAAACCCATAAGTGGAATGACATTGTCTACTTATGGAGCAAAAAAAACTAAAGGCATTGTTTCAAGTAAAAAATTAGAAAAAGATAGATGAGTGGTCGTTTTTGTGCAGGTTAAGGAGAGACTCATCCCAACCCACAAAATGATGGGTTATTCCTTGCGCGTTGGGTGATTTCAGAACCAACCTAACACGCAGATCTGACCTAACCCATCATTTGTGCGTTGGGTTGGTCGGTTTTTCCAAGTTTGTAAGTTGATCCAACCTGCCAAGTGCTGATCCCCCTAATAAATTAGTATTAAGCGCAGCAAATGCTATAGTTCTTCTTTCTCTTTGATCACAGAAGCTCTCAAAAGCACATTTAAAGCTAGGAGTATTTGCAGTTTGGATTGGTTTGGTTTTGAAAGGAAAAGTCTTTTAAAACAAACCAATCCGTTTTCCTATATTGAGAACCGATCAGTTTTGTTCTAAATGGGAGAACCGAACCGAATCAAACTGTTCTTAATCGGTTTGGTTTAGTTCAGTCCAATGGGTTATTGAAAAAGCACTATTTTTTTTCAAATAATTCATATCGAACTTTATTTTTTCTTTAATTGACCCAATTAACATAAATATCTATTTGTTATCAAATAGATATTGATAACAAATTAACTTGAACATTTCCATAAGAATAACAACAAATAAAAATCTAATCATCGATATATATATATATATATATATATATATGAGTTCAGTTGGGTTTTGTTTGGTTCAATTTTAAAAATAAAATCCAAAAACTGAATGAATTGGTTTGCAAACAAAGAGAACCAAACAAAACCAAAATTAATCGGTTTTTTTTCATTGTTTTGGTTCGTTTATGAATACACCCTTATTTAAAGCCAATCATTGATTCAGTGAAGCCTTTGGAAATGGAACCAAGAAAAAGAATGGTTGAGAGAGGGAGTGAGTGAGTATGAGGTAATGTCGATGGCAGAGAAAGTGGTGGCACCAGCGTGGAATCAGATGACCACGGTTGGCTTGATAATCATCACTGTTGGTGTTCACTTTTTCATTAGAGTGTGAGACCCACATCTACAATGTTCAAGGTAGAGGATGAAGTGCTCCTTTGGTTTGGCTTCATTTGGTGATGATCAGGCATGGCAGCAAATTTTTTATCCACCAGCACACCTGTCTCATTTTGAATGGTGCCTTTCAAGAAGATTATAACCCTTCAAAACTAATCATTTAGGTAAAAATGGGAAATAAATTCAAACGGTTGGTGCACAATAAATTCTCATTTGATCCACATGAATGGGTTTGTTATGGGTGGAGATCCACTGGATACAATCCAGTAACCATCCAGCAAATAACCTTGATCCATTAATCCGAGTCCATTAAAAATTTTATAATAATTGGATGGATTGGATGGATGATTATATTGCCACCCCTACTGCTGCAATATAAAATGAGAAAAGTGATTGTTAATCATGCAAGTTAACTAGAAATATGAAGAGAATTACTATGTAAAATATATGAGTATGACAAGTTTGCCAACAGTAGATTAACAGCAATCTAAAAATTCAAAAGGTCAGTTGGCTAGTATAGTACTTAACAAACATTACTTCATGCCGCCAAATGGAAGTTGAACAAATACCATGAATGCATGTCTGTGAACAGTTTGGTAATATAAACAGAGAAAACAAATAAGTTATTCTGACAAAATTTATCATAGATTAATGCTCTCCTATATCTATAGATTCCCAATTTTGGCAAACAGTAACTAACACAAGAAATAGTTCAAATTGAACTAGAACAAGAATATAAACATGTATATTTTCTAATGGAAGCAAACCATCCACAAAGATAGTAGTAGTCTTGACTCTTGATTTCTTTTCTGTTTTCATTCTTAGGAAAGAAGAGCAATAAAGAAATTGCTTACTGGTGTGTCTGCCATAGGAACATTAAGAGCTTCCATGGTCCCACATAGATACCCATGCTCAAGGTCACATCCTTGTATACGGACATTTACTCTCCATGCTTCGTCCTTTTGTAGGCTAGAAAAATTCTGGGTGCCAGAGAAGGCCTGCAAAATATAAACACCTTGAGTATGTAATTGCAGTAAGACATACTAGATGGCTGAAAGATGTGAAATCTAATTCAGTGTCTAAAAGTTGTTTTTTTTTCTCAAGGACACTATTGCTAGACACTATCCATTAATAAGACTGGCTAATAGCAGCCTCTCTCCAATTTTCTAGTCCCAAATCCTTAAGTACAAACAAAGAAGAATAGAAACAAAACTTTTAGCAGTACTTCTAGATTATAATTTAATCAGTACCTCTTGAACATAGCTGTTAGAGGAATAACGTAATTAACAAGAGGAATCAATAAATTTCTAGTAGAACAAATTAAGTTTGTAAATATCATAGCAAAAGTACTCTGTGGTATCCTAAGACACACTGCATCCATATGAAATGCATATTTTCCCCTTATGCACTGAGATCATTGTTCTTCATGGCATTTAGAAATATTAAACTTCTACGTAGTTCATCAATAATGCAAGAAATAGAATAACAATGCTAATTATTAAATTTGAAGCTTGAAACAAGTGTGCTTAATTCATAGCTATTAAGCATCATAAAACTGGAATCCAAGTAAATGCTGACTTCTTACTAAGAAATCGATGACACAAAAGCATTTCATATCACAAACTGTCTCTCATGCCTTTAAAAGGTTGAAAGGAAACCAATAGAAGAAATTTCCTGCTCACTAAATGTTGCAAAACTTGGTAAAGATAAAGACTGGAAGAAGAAGCGAAAATGAACTTTTAAAAGGAAAGTACTGTCATTTCACTCCGATCCACTCTATCACTTCCTTTGCTCACCTATCCCTAGCAAGGGCTCAATTTCTTGAAATGAATTTATATGTTCAAGCAAATAACCATAAACTCAATCTGCTGTATGGTAGTAGCCTTAGTAATTTTCTTTCTCACTAACAGATGAAATACATTTTTCTTACATAACATGCATAAAGATCTACAATCGCCACTGAGACACTATAATCCCATAGACGTGCTCAATCACATTTGTTGAATTAATGGCGTACGCATATAAATTCCCATCATCAAAGGCTAGTGCCTAGTCCTAATTGCTAATTTGAACCTAATGATCACTTTGATCAAACCCGGGCATACATTTTTCTATTCAAGGAATCTAAAAGAAGAATTAAATTCTCTATATTCCAAGAATTGGACATGGAACAAAAAGGAACAAACTTGAAGAAAATGAACAGGGAAATGCAGTAAACCTTAAACAAAGAACCCAACTACCAAAGCAGCCCAGAATTTGCAAACCTTAAACAGTAAACATTAAAAAAAGATGAAGAAAAGAAAAGGAGATATACCTGCCCAACGCCAAGAAGTGTACAAGCTTGGAATGAAGTCCGCCCAGAATTTGCGCCTACGCAAACAATCAAACAAGAAACGAAAAACTTTGTGGGATAATAATCTTCCAAAATTAAAAATATATATCTATATAGAGAAAAAAACAAGAAAAATTTAGAAATCCCCCACTGAAAAAAAAAAAGAAAAGAAAAGAAAAGAAAAAAGACAAAAGCAGAGAAAGAGAGGGTGCATTTTCGATAATTGCAATACCCGAAACCTGAGAAGGTGTAGAGCTTTCCAATACTCTCACAGGCATGTCTTAAACTGACCCAATTTTCCCAGAATTTGATGGTAGCCTCGAGTATTTGAGAAATTGCTGCGGACAGCCCAACGGCGGAAGGATCCCTGAAAGGTGCAACTTCAACGGGGAAGACATTCACTGTGTTGCAGATCCATATACTCCTACCAACCCAGTTAAGTGCCAAGGCCGAAAGGCCACTCCCACCTTCAGTTTTGTTTTTATTTTTATTTTCACGTGAAAACTTTGTAGGTAGGGATTTACTAGAACACAGCTCACTATTGTCGTGTTTTATCCGGCAACTTTTGTAAACGGGTCCGGGCTTGATCTTATTTCTCGACTTCCTCCCCGTTTCCTAGGTCCGTTTTTCTGATGTAAGAGTTGTCTTTCGCCTTGCAAGGGAAAGAAAATTCACGGCTGCTAATTGAGTTAAAATGTATTTGAATTAAATTTTATAAATTTAATTTTATATATAAATTTTTTTATAAATTTGATTTTAGTAAGGTCAGTTTTAAGTAAAGTAATTTTATAAACTTTAAACGAAATAAATTTTTAATATTATAATTACGTTTAAAAAATAGTATAAATATTAAAATAAATAGAGTTAAATATAATTTACACTTTTAAAATTTATTACATAATTAAATTTTTTTTGTAAAGTTATTTTTGTCTCACTAAACATTTCTGAATTTTGATCTGACTTGAAAACGTTTATTTTTTATTAAATGAAACAGATGTTAACATCTAGTTTTAAGTTATACTAAACTTCAAAAGAGTTTAGTGAGATAAAAAAATTTCAAGGAATAATCTGATATTAGAATAATTTTTAGGGATATAAATTATATTTTATCTCATAAAATTTTTTAACTAAATAGTCACGTAATGTGTACGTAGGGTTGACCTTCCTTTGATTTAATAACAAAATTAACATTTTCAAATTAAATTAAAGTTTATGAGATTTAATGAGACAAAAAAAATTATAAAAGTAATTTGATATTTAGGTAAACTTCAGAGTTACAAATTATATTTTAGTCAAATAAATAAGACAAAAAATAAACAAAAATTAATTTAAACTTTCAAAAACCTATTTAGGCTATGGAAATGTTCACCAAAACATGTCCTTATACTGCTAATTTGTTAGGGGGTTTAAGTGAAGTTGCTTAACAAATATATAAACTGCATTTCAAAAATTGAAGCAAACCATGTAAGACTTTAACATCTTCCTTTTATAAATCCCTGCCAAAATAGGTGACGGAACATTCTGCAGAACAGATGATACGGATAAATTCTAACTCTAATTTCATGTTATTATTGAACACACATAATATCTGTATTTGAAGGTGCAGTTTGATAGATTCTTTCTTTCTCTTTTCTTTCAACAAAACTACGAGGAACACAATCATAATCTTGGATCTTGATAGACAAAACTGACTTAAAGGTAATTGACTTCCTAATGCAGGCATTCAGAATCGGCTACATCGTAGTGTGCACTCTCGACTAAAAGAAAACATTAAATTTGATTTGTGGCCTAAAATCCTTAGTATAATTTTAAGCCTTCCATTTTCCAAGAGAAAACAAGGGACAATAAGAGTTAAACTGTGTTCATCTGAACACTAGACACAAAATATATGATATAATTTCATTTTTATCTTGAAAAGCAAGATAAAAGTAAAAAAAACCGGATGAATAATCTGTCCATTAAATTTTTTTGTGTCTTTTTTATTTCTTTATTGAAGCTTTTCTTCACAGCCGATCTCCTCCTATTCTAACCCAGTAATGCTAATGCACCATAGTACCTATTTCTGACTACATCACAAACATATGCTATATAGAAACACCTTATGATGCTCTTTTTAGATCATTTTTCTCCGGTTTGATTAATACCATGAGACATAAAGATAGAGTCATTGATTTAGCAATCATTAATGGCTGTCCACTTCTTCAACAGTACTGTTGTTGGACTTGAAGGGTAGTAATGGTAATCTTCACAACCCACTAAAGTCTGTGTTTCCATTATCTTATGACACTTGATGATATCATCCTGGGAAGAAGAGAAACACCTCAATGAAACAGTAAATTATTTGATATTAAATAAAAAGCACAACTAGAAGCATATAAATATCCAGTTACCTTGTGACTCTGGTTGATGAGTCTCATAATATAAGCAATGAAAGTATCTGCTATCGGTGGAAATAACTGGTCTAGACTGCACCATAACGCAGATATACCAATAATGCTGTGCCGAAATTCCAGCATTTTCTGATCTGCAACATGCAGTGTTGAAGCATTAGTAAGCAAGCAAAATAGCTCCCTTTAGACCACCATCACTACCAAGTGAAGAACCTGTCGTTGCAAACGTTGGAAATTTGCCTTGTTCTTTTTTCCATCAAAGGTTTTAATTTGAACCTTTAAATCACAACTGAGGATACTCTCATTTATTCATTTTGGTCACAACCAATTACGTAATCATCATACTTATAATTTAGAGAATAAATTAGATAAACAAAAAGCCTCTTTAAATATAATGTCATGGAGACATAGACAGCATTACTTAACAAGGCTACACTATGAGGATAGATTGAATTATATGCTGTGCACCAAATACACTACCATCATTAGGAACATATTGACTTCATGAATAGCAATCTAGGAATTGTAATACTACTATCAACTTTCACACCATTTTAAGAACTGAATCAAATGATAGCATACTAAATATCATTATCTTGCACATATACCTAAAGTAGCTCGGACAAGCAGCTTAGTGACCCGTGAGATAAGCTTCTCATAAAGATGAGGTCTCAAGGAATCAATATTGCAGGCTAGCATTTCCACAATAGAATAACCTGTCACAGAGTTAATGCGCCACCCAGTGCTTTTAACAATATCAGCTCCATTTTCAAGATTTCGTTTGATTGGAATGTGTAGTCCAATCCCTCCATCTTCAACCATCAAAGGAAAGCCACACAACTTATGCTCTGAATTCAAAGCTAACAAGTCTCTGAGGGTAGTTTACTTTGCCCACATGGGAAATTTGTCAAACACTTGGAGGATTGGTACAGGGCAAGCCACTGTCATTATAGTCTGACATGAAACTCCTCTATATGGCTAAATTTTGGACCTATGTGATAGAATGAATGGTGGTGGGGGCAGTGGTTAATTGTACATAGATTGGAGTCGTTGGAGGATTGTGGTGGTATGGTTGCAGTTGATAACAAGGCAGTTGATAGGGAAATAAAAAATGGGACACGTCCCTCATGAAATGGGGTAAATGCTAAAATGGGTTTCTAGTTTGACCGCCGTAACAAAGTGCGTGAGCGCACGAGGAGGATGGTGGCAGTGTGCATGTGCACATAAATGTCTGTGTGTACACGTAGCACCCTATTTCGGTGTTCCCACGATTACTTTCATATTATTTTTGTTAGTTATTGATTTTTTTTTCTGGCCTTTTATCAGGATGTTGTTCGGAGTAGGGATGCTTAATATCGATCCAATCCAAACAAAACCGAAAAACGAATCCAAAAAAATCAAAAATCGGTCAAAATTTTTTTTTTTTCAAAAAACGAATCTGTTCGGTTTGGTTTTCGATTTTAATTTTAAAAATTAAACCAAACCAAATCAAACCGAAGATAATAATATATAATTATAAATTATTTTTTATATATAATAGTACTCTTGTACCCCTTAGAACCTAAATTATTTTTTTATGTTACAATGACATTATTATACATGTCATAACATAAACTTATTTTGTCTAAATATCATTCTCATAATTTTAATATTTAAATTATAAGTTTAAGAATATTATCAAGTTAAACATAAAACTTATGAGATTTTCTAATAAAAATTATTATTATAGCATAAACTTAAATTATCGAGGTATTCTCAGTAATGTTATGAGATTAATTCTTCAGATATCGCAATTGGGTTTTAACTAAGAGATCCTCCTAACAAGTATTTCTCTAAAGTTCGAATTTTAATCCTCCTTTTAAAAAAGTGAAATTTGGCTCTTTTAGATTGAGATGTTCACTTTAAAAAGTAAAATGAAGAGTATTAATCGTTAATAAGAAAATCAATAGAGTAGATTTTAACAATTTCATAGTTTATTATACATGTACATATATTTTATCATGATCTCAATTATTAATTTTTTTATTAACGATTAATATTTCACACTTTACTTTCTAAAATAAACTCTTCAATTTAAGGAAGTCAAATCTTTAAAAGTATATCTGACTTATCTTCGTACTTAACTTTTGTTGATTAGTTATTAATATTTTAGATTATTTTTTATATTTTATAAATATTAAATATTTATTGTGAGAGTTAATAATCAATAAATAATTGATCATTCATCCAAAATAGTCAAAAATAAAATAAAATCAGAGTATGGTACATCACCTCATGTTTTGCAATTCACATAAAAAGAAGAAGAGGAGCATGCATGGGCGATTGATAGATGCGCGATAGGCAAAGTTTTGAAAACCGGACCGGCAGATTCAACCGGTGGTCCCCTCACCGGTTCGGGTGACCTCCCAGAACCGGTGGGGTCAAAAATCGATCAAAAACCGGTGAATCAATTCCAAACCGGCTGAACCAGTCAAACCGACACCTATCCGTAAGGTTGCCAATTTTAATCTTTTTTTCTTTTTGAACTTTTTTAAGCAAAACGACATCGTTTTGTTCTGGATTTTAAAAATAAAAAGCACAATGTTCGGCTCAGTGGCCACCTTCGTTTGTCGCTGAGGAGAAACCAACACTAGCATTGATGGCTACTGCAGAGTGCAGGTATTCATGCGAGACCACTACCGACACCCTCGCATGGATCAACGTCATCATCGACTTCCTCACGCCTTTCACCTTCTTAATCAACGCTCACGTCGTCAATTTCTTCTGGGTTCGTATCCATCGCGCCTCCTCTTTTTCCAAACCCCTGTTTGGCTGCTGAGAAAATGCAGCAAGCTGATTGAGCACTGGATTGTATTAGGATTTAGGACCGAATTAGTACACCTCGATCCGCATCCAAGCTTTCCGTGTTATTTTCACCTTCTCTCCCGTTTCCTCTCTTTTCTCTTCTTCCCCCAATTTCTCTCCTTATGTGTGTTTTTTCCCTTCTCTTCCCTTGACCGAATTCCCCTTTAGCAGCTCTGCCTACCTCTATTTTCTCTCGGTCTCCACTCTTTTTTCCTACCCCCCACCCTCTCTTCTCCCAAGTTGCCCCCTTACCCTTTTGCCGTGTTCCCTTTTCTGAACAGATCTTGAATAGTTGGTCACTCCAAAAGGGTTGGCTATTGTACGTGTGGGGTATGACAGACCACACCAACTCCTACTTTTCTCCATCATTTCTTCAGCTTTGATATCCCAAGTTGCTGTCGAGAGTGTCATGTGAGGTTTACTTGTAAATTAAGACTGGTAATTTATTTAAGAAAAAATGACAGAAGAGCTCTCGTTGGCTTCTAACTAGAGGATTTGTGAGTTGGGTGATGATTACGAATGAATTATGGATATAGGTCTTGGACTCTAGGCTCTTGTGGTAATAATTTCTCACAACTGAAACTCAATAATTGTTTTGGTTGCAGTTTTGAGACTTGAAAAAAAAAAGAAACTAGACATAAACTTATCTTCTTCTATTTGCAATTTAATTATTTTATTAGTATATATATATATATATATATATATATATATATTTATATTTATATACAAATATAAATATATATTTAATTATATTCCGGTTCGACTACGGTTGAACCATTGAATCTTAAATCAATACCTTGATCGGTTCATTGACTGGTTCGATTTTCAGAACCTTAGTGATAGATCTATGACATAACACAAACTTGGGTGGATTGGATTCGTGGGGAACGTGGTGGACCAACACAGTCTAGATTACATAATGTCGTTCAAAATCGATTCAATCCAAACAAAATCCAAAAATTGATTAAAAAAATCAAAAATTAATTAAAATTGATTGAAATTTATTTTTTTTTATTTTTTTTCAAAGATTAATCGATTCAGTTCAGTTTTCAGTTCTAATTTTGAAAATCGAATCGAACTAAGCCAAACCGAAAGTAATAATATATAATTATAAATTATTTTTTATATGTAATATTACACTTATACCCCTTAGAATCTAAATTATTTTTTATATGTTGCAATGATATTATTATACATTATATAACATATGTCATTCTTATAATTTTAATATTTAAAATATAAGTTTAAGAATATTATCAAGTTAAACATAAAACTTATAAGATGATTTTCTGATGAAAATCGTTACTGTAACATAAACTTAAATTAATGTTTGGCAATTGACATCATATTGATTATAGATATTAACTGTTATTTGAGTTAAGAACTCATCTGAACACTAAGAATGATCCTAGTTTATGGGCCAAATTCAACAAAAAAAAGGATAAAAACCGATCAACCAAACCAAATCAAACCGATTCCAATCAGTTTGGTTCGGTTCGGTTCTTCAACAGAAACCAAATCGATTAGTTAATCTAAAGGGTGAACCAATTGGTTTGGCTCAATTTGGATTTCTCTCCAAAACCAAATCAAATCGGACCATGAACATCCCTATTACATATGGAAACATAAGTTGTGTTTTGGAATTATTCTTAATTAGTTTTTTTAAAAAAGAAAAAAGAAAAGTAATTTTAATGTACAATGAATACTGTGCTAAAACAAATTTTAAGATCAATAAGGGGAAAAAATGCATTTAGAATGATTTTATTTCAAAAAAAAAAGTTTTAGAAAACACGCCTGGTTCTCTTATTTAAAAATAAAACTATGTTATTTTTGGAATTATTAAATTTTAAGAATTGATTTAATTTATAAATAAAATTGTGTTTGAAAAGTTATAAAATTAGAATTGATTTTGATTTAAAAATCTGTTAGATTTAAATTATGTGTATTTAAAAATTCACTTAAATTTGGTTAGATTTGAGCGGATGAAATTTCATTTTAATTCAATTAATAATTTTATCCTTATTAATTTATTTACTTATCTAGTTGATCTAAGTAAGGGTAATATAATAAATTTACTAAAATAAAATAAATTCTAATCATCATTGATTATTCTAAATACAAAATTTGATGTCTAAATCAAATTAAATCTTATTTTTTTTATAAGGAGTTTTAAACAATCAAATCAAAATTCTATTTTTAATGATTCCAAATAGAATTGTCAAATGGGCTGGCTTGACCCGTTTAAATTACCCATGACAGGCCGCAGATTAAACGTGTTGAGTCAAAATTTCTCACATGTAAATGGACTAAAAAAAAATTAGCCCAACTCGCCTCGTAAGAACTCATGAGCTTAAATGGACCAACCTGCATAAAATTTTATATTGAATGTTAATATTTTATTTACCAAAAAGTTAAAAAAGTTATTTAAAGTTTTAAACTCACTTAATCATCAAAAGAATTTGTCAAACCAAATACATAATTTAAACATTATCCAAATTATATCTATAAATATATAACATAATTTAAATATTATCTAAAATTTAAATTAATTTAACAAATATAATAATAGAAAACTGGTCGTGTTGCCATGCTAGTGTTGGAGGGATTGGGGAAGTAGGTTATATGATGTGTTTTATGAATATGATTATGTACTTAAAAAAATTTGTTTAAAAAAAATAAGCGAGATCCATGAGTAAATGGGACCATTCAAAAATCCCTGCATTTAAACAGATTACCATAATAAAACCCAACTTGCATTTTTTTTTTTTTTGCAATTAAACGAGCCGACCCAATAGATTTAGTCTATTTTGACAACCCTACTTTCAAACACAACTAGAGAGAAAAGAAAAAGGTCAAAAATTTATTTATCTCTTTTTTTTATTATCATTTAAGATAGATATATATATAAACGTAGGATTGAGATATAATAATAACATTTTTTATATATGAATGTCATTAACTGGTTTAATGCTTAGGTAACACCGATCTATGATATCATAAGTTTGAGTTTTTATTAATTCATATATTCCCTTTCCCTACATAACAAGTTGAAGTTTACAAGATACACAAATTTACATTGGTTGAAACTCGAAGCAACAATAGGTCATACAATCAAAGTCACTCTCAAGTGGTAACAACATAAATTGGGGGTTATATTCTATACTATATATTAGATTTGGCTACAATGAGAGCCTTTCAGATAGTCATTTAAAGCAATTTCTCAGCTCAATCGACTGACTTGTCAAATCTCCACCCATTAATAGAACAAGAGCAACCTTTAATATACTGTATAAATTCCCATTAATAGAACAAGAGCAAGTATAAATTCTCATGCATGAATTTAGACATGATTTAACGTGTTTCCCCCAAAATCAAATGTTCTAACATATTGTCATACCATTTCATTTCATTACTTAAGCCTATCAAAATAAAATTTGTAAATTCAATTTACATAATACTAATTAAAAAAAAAACATAAAAATGCCAATGCCCGTACAACGCGGGCTAAACGACTAGTATATAATAATCTTACTCCCGCTTGCTTTGTCATGATTGATATCTAACAATAAACTTGGACTTTTGGATATTTCCAATACAACTCATATAACCCCCAAGGTTCTTACTAAGTGTTAACACACTTCAAGTAAATTCAGTTTGATTTTGATGTCATGCAATCTATTGTAACTCATATGATGAAAAGCTGAAACCTGATCTTCCATCGTTTGTGGATTTCAACTCTAGCTTCTGAAAAGGGCTGCAAACGGTCCATGAATATTAGTCAAAAACTTTCTGAAGGTGGAACAGAATGAATAGTGATAACAGTAACAAAAAAATTGCAGAATGATCTGATAAGCACATGCTTAGGATATAAATAACAAACAGAATGACTGATAAGGATACTGAAGTGCAGGCAGAAGAACTGAGACCCCAAAATGAACCAATAAGAAAAGGAAGAGAAGAGCACCTGCTGTTGGGATCATAATAGAACCCACTGATAGAGCCATCAACTGCAAGAGAAACAAACATAGTAAAAGCCAGCTATAGTTAACCCACAGTCTGTTCCCAACATTCACAAAGTACTGCTCCTTCCATCTGTGCAACAAAGAATTTAACGAAATTGGCAAAGTTTTTCATTTCAAATACAGTAAATTCTTATCAACATTTTCATTTTCTAAATAGTGAAAATCCAGTTACCATGAATATGTAAGGATAGTTGCTTAGGTCCAAAGACTTGCCACCATCTACCTCTACTTGGCCCTGTAAATATTGAAGTTAATTAAAATAGTGCATATGATGCATTTTACACCACGTGATAGCAAAATTTAGGTCATTACCATGAGAGGGGAAAAAGATGGAAACTGAGTCCAGTGCCTTATATCATCATCTGGTCTGAAAAAAATATAAAAGACGGAAATACAAAACAATCAAAAGTTCATCAAGACATGAGGATATCTGCTTGTAGATTCATGAAACAATATAGCACCAGCCACACTAGAAGTGTGGCATCATCAGTATTATTCAAATTAAGATCCATGCACAATTTAAGAGTTATTTCACAATAACATACGTTGCTTCCCATTTGCCAGTGAAGAAAGTAAAATTCTTGGTATCAACAATCTCCCCTTCCCAGAATGTTACTACCTGATACAAATCATCAAAGACAAAGTAAATGCCATAGTGATTTTTCTTTCTATCTGAACCTCAGAGAGTATACAACCAGAGCATAGGGCAAAATCTCTCGAAAACTTCTTTGATTAGGTTGAAGAATATACTTGTTCTGCACGACAACACCATTTAGGAATAGTTTGAAGCAGGAAAAGTAAATGGATAAAGTAGTCTCAATTGAATTTTACATCATAAGTAAGTCCTACTGGACATATTATACACTGTAATGAAACCAAATATGCTATTTCCTGGAGGTTTATAAGATGACCAGATAAGGAATAAAAGCATAGATAGCAAACTAATTTCTAGCACGATTGTATTGGTCACTTCTACATAGGAATGGCAAATGGATGGATTGAATGGATTCTAAACTAGATTATAATACATGGTTAAAAAATAAATCATTAATCGATTTATGATTTGTTAAAAAATTATTAAGAAAATCTAATCCATCAATTATCAATTTAATGGATGGATATCCAATCCATCCATTAATTCATTTTAATGGATAGATATCCAAGCCATCAAATGAATTTATAATTAATTATATTTTTATTTTATAAAATTCCTTGAATTATTAAAAGAAATAATTTAGAAATTAAATTGATGACAACTCAATATTCAAAATATAAAATTTTAAAAATATTGGAGATAATGGAGAGGGTGAATTTGACTTTCAATTCAAATGGAGACAGATAAAGAGAACGGGGCCTTGTTTAGTGATAAATTAAAGGGGTGGGCATGGGTTGGAAAATGTTTTCTCCTTAGCCCAATCTACTCATGTGTGGATAGAGATGGGTTGAACCCATGAGTTGAACAAACAAAAAGAAATGAGGATTTGTTCCCATGAAGTGGAACGACATAAGGACATCGTTCCACTTAAGGAGTATTTTTTTGTTTCCTATAAGTGGAACGACGCCATTCCACTTATGGGAATGTTTGATGCCATTTCACTTATGGGAATGGCATCAAACGTTCCCATAAGTGGAATGATGTCGTTCCACTTATGGAAAACCAAAAGAAACCCATAAGTGGAATGACATGGTCTCATTATGGAGCAGAAAAAAATAAAGACATTGTTTCAAGTAAAAAATTAGAAAAAGAAAGATGAGTGGTCATTTTTGTGCAGGTTAGGAGAGTTCAAACCCGCAAAATGACCCATTCCTTACGCGTTGGGTGATTTCAGAACCAACCTAACATGCAGATCTGACCTAACCCATCATTTGTGAGTTGGGTTGAGTCAGTTTTTGCAAGTTTGTAGGTTGATCCAACCTGCCACTTGCTGATCCCCCTAATAAATTAGTATTAAGCGCTCCCAATGGGTTATTGAAAAAGCACTACTTTTTTTCAAATAATTCATATCAAACTTTATTTTTTTCTTTTAATGACCCAATTAACATAAATATCTATTTGTTATCAAATAGATATTAATAACAAATTAACTTAAACATTTCCATAAGAATAACAACAAATAAAAATCTAATCATCAGTTGGGTTTTGTTTGGTTCGATTTTAAAAATAAAATCCAAAAACTGAACGAATGGGTTTGCATACAAAGAGAACCAAACAAAAACCAAAATTAATCAGTTTTTTTCATTGGTTTGGTTCGTTTATGAACACCCTTATTTAAAGCCAATCATTGAATCAGTGAAGCCTTTGGAAATGGAACCAAGAAAAAGAATGGTTGAAGAAGAGAGTGAGTGAGTATGAGGTACGCTGGTGGCAGAGCGAGTCGTGGCACCGGTGTGGAATCAGATGACCACGGTTGGCTTGATAATCATCACTGTTGTTGGTGTTCATTTTTTCATTAGAGTGTGAGACCCACATCTGCAATGTTCAAGGTAGAGGATGAAGTGCTCTTTGGTTTGGCTTCGTTTCGTGATGATCAGTTATGGCAGCAAATTTTCTCCACCAGCACACCTGTCTCGTTTTGAATGGTGCCTTCAAGAAGATTATACCCTTCTAAACTAATCATTTAGGTAAAAATGGGAAATAAATTCAAACGGATGGTGCACAATAAATTCTCATTTGATCCACATGAATGGGTTTGTTATGGGTGGAGATCCACTGGATACAATCCAGTAACCATCCAGCAAATAACCTTGATCCATTAATCGAGTCCATTAAAAATTTTATAATAATTGGATGGATTGGATGGATGATTATATTGCCACCCCTACTGCTGCAATATAAAATGAGAAAAGTGATTGTTAATCATGCAAGTTAACAAGAAATATGAAGAGAATTACTATGTAAATATATATGAGTATGACAAGTTTGCCAACAGTAGATTAACAGCAATCTAAAAATTCAAAAGGTCAGTTGGCTAGTATAGTACTTAACAAATATTACTTCATGCCACCAAATGGAAGTTGAACAAATTACCACGAATGCATGTCTGTGAACAGTTTGGTAATATAATACAGAGAAAACAAATAAGTTATTCTGATAAAATTTATTATAGATTAATGCTCTCCTATATCTATAGATTCCCAATTTTGGCAAACAGTAACTAACACAAGAAATAGTTCAAATTGAACTAGAACAAGAATATAAACATGTATATTTTCTAATGGAGCAAAGCCATCCACAAAGATAGTAGTAGTCTTGACTTCTTGATTTCTTTTCTGTTTTCATTTTTAGGAAAGAAGAGCAATAAAGAAATTGCTTACTGGTGTGTCTGCCATAGGAACATTAAGAGCTTCCATGGTCCCACATAGATACCCATGCTCAAGGTCACATCCTTGTATACGGACATTTACTCTCCATGCTTCATCCTTTTGTAGGCTAGAAACATTCTGGGTGCCAGAGAAGGCCTGTGAAATATAAACACCTTGAGTATGTAATCGCAGTAAGACATACTAGATGGCTGAAAGATGTGAAATCTAATTCAGGGTGTCTAAAAGTTGTTGTTTTCTCTAGGACACTATTGCTAGACACTATCCATTAATAAGACTGGCTAATAGCAGCCTCTCTCCAATTTTCTAGTCCCAAATCCTTAAGTACAAACAAAGAAGAATAGAAACAAAACTTTTAGCAGTACTTCTAGATTATAATTTAATCAGTACCTCTTGAACATAGCTGTTAGAGGACTAACGTAATTAACGAGAGGAATCAATAAATTTCTAGTAGAACAAATTAAGTTTGTAAATATCATAGCAAAAGTACTCTGTGGTATCCTAAGACACACTTGCATCCATATGAAATGCATATTTTCCCCTTATGCACTGAGATCATTGTTCTTCATGGCATTTAGAAATAAGAAACTTCTATGTTGTAGTTCATCACTAATGCAAGAAATAGAATAACAAAGCTAATTATTAAATTTGAAGCTTGAAACAAGTGTGCTTAATTCATAGCTATTAAGCATCATAAAACTGGAATCCATGCAAATGCTGACTTCTTACTAAGAAATCGATGACACAAAAGCATTTCATATCACATACTCTATCTCTCATGCATTTAAAAGGTTGAAAGGAAACCAATAGAAGAAATTTCCTGCTCACTAAATGTTGCAAAACTTGGTAAAGATAAAAGACAGGAAGATGAAGTGAAAATGAACTTTTAAAAGGAAAGTACAGTTATTTCACTCCAATCCACTCTATCACTTCCTTTTCTCACCTATCCCTAGCAAGGGTTCAATTTCTTGAAATGAATTTATATGTTCAAGCAAACGAACCATAAACTCAATCTGCTGTATGGTAGTAGCCTTAGTAATTTTCTTTCTCACTAACAGATGAAATACTTTTTTCTTACATAACATGCATAAAGATCTACAATCGCCACTGAGACACTATAATCCCATAGACGAGCTCAATCACATTTGTTGAATTAATGGCGTACGCATATAAATTCCCATCATCAAAGGCTAGTGCCTAGTCCTAATTGCTAATTTGAACCTAATGATCACTTTGATCAAACCCGGGCATACATTTTTCTATTCAAGGTATCTAAAAGAAGAATTAAATTCTTTCTATTCCAAGAATTGGACATGGAACAAAAAGTAACAAACTTGAAGAAAATGAACAGGGAAATGCAGTAAACCTTAAACAAAGAACCCAACTACCAAAGCAGCCCAGAATTTGCAAACCTTAAACAGTAAACATTAAAAAAAGATGAAGAAAAGAAAAGGAGATATACCTGCCCAACGCCAAGAAGTGTACAAGCTTGGAATGAAGTCCGCCCAGAATTTGCGCCTACGCAAACAATCAAACAAGAAACGAAAAACTTTGTGGGATAATAATCTTCAAAAATTAAAAAATATATATAGAGAGAGAAAAAAACAAGAAAAATTTAGAAATCCCCCACTGAAAAAAAAAAAAGAAAAGAAAAGAAAAAAGACAAAAGCAGAGAAAGAGAGGGTGCATTTTCGATAATTGCAATACCCGAAACCTGAGAAGGTGTAGAGCTTTCCAATACTCTCACAGGCATGTCTTAAACTGACCCAATTTTCCCAGAATTTGATGGTAGCCTCGAGTATTTGAGAAATTGCTGCGGACAGCCCAACAGCGGAAGGATCCCTGAAAGGTGCAACTTCAACGGGGAAGATATTCACTGTGTTGCAGATCCATATACTCCTGCCAACCCAGTTAAGTGTCAAGGCCGAAAGGCCACTCCCACCTTCAGTTTTGTTTTTATTTTCATTTATTTTTATTTTTACATGAAAACTTTTTAGGTAGGGATTTACCCGAACACAGCTCACTATTGTCGTGTTTTATTGGGCAACTTTTGTAAACGGGTCCGGGCTTGATCTTATTTCTCAACTTCCTCCCAGTTTCCTGGGTCCGTTTTGCTGATGTAAGAGTGCTCTTTCGCCTTGTAAGGGAAAGAAAAATCGCGGCTGCTAATTGAGTTAAAATGTATCTGAATTAAATTTTATAAATTTAATTTTACATATAAAATTTTTTATAAATTTGATTTTAGTAAAATCAGTTTAAGTAAAGTGATTTTATAAATTTTAAACGAAATAAGTTTTTAAGATTATAATTATGTTTAAAAAATAATATAAATATTAAAATAAATAATATAAAATATAATTTATACCTTTAAAGTTTATTCATAATTCAAATTATCCTTGCAAAATTATTTTTGTCTCATTAAATTTTTCTGAACTTTGATCTGATTTAAAAATATTTATTTTTTTTGTTAAATGAAATGAAGGTTAATATCTAGTTTCAAGCTATATTAAATTTTAAAAGGGGTTTAATGAGATAAAAAAATTTTAATGAATAATTTGATATTAGAATAAATTTCAAGAATATAAATTATATTTTATCTCTTAAATTTTTTTAACTAAATGGTCATGTAGTGTGCACGCAAGGGTGATCTCTCTTTGATTTAATAATAAAATTAACATTTTCAAGTTAAAATAAAAGTTTCAGGGGTTTAATAAGATAAAAAAAATGTTATAAGAGTAATTTAATATTGAGGTAAACTGCAGGATTATAAATTATATTTTAATCAAATAAATAAGATAACAAATGAACAAAAATTAATTTAAACTTCTAAAAACCTATTTAGGCAGTGGAAATGCTCACCAAAACATGTCCTTATACTGCTTATTTGTTAGAGCCACGACTAGTCACAACTTACCCACAACTACAACTGTATTTGAGTTCATTTAAATTCATATCGTAGCCAAGTGTAAGGATGGTGTTATGTCTAGTTATATCTATTCCTGCAAATTTGCAAATTTATTAAGAGGAATTAACTTATTCTTTCAACAAGGGTACTATTATGCTCGTCTATTAGTATTAGTGCAGAGTATTTATATATGTTTATAAATTCATTTTATGTTACTTTTCTTGCACAAGTATGGGATACCCCTTTAAAAGAATCTCTCAAGTTTTCACATTGATTTTCTATGATTTTGCTTAAGACTTGTGGCTTGTTTCTTCTGCTTAAGATATACAAGCTCAAACAACAAATCTAATGCCATTAATGAGACAAAATAGTGTAATGAAAAGGCAACTTTCATATCTATTGCACTGTTATCTCAAAGCCTGAACACAGTACTCGACTACTTTTGAGACACCAAACTTTGCTTCTTTAATCTGTTTCATTTAGAATATAATACAAAATCAAATAGTAAACATACTAACTAGGAGTAAGATAAAATTAAGTATAACGAAACAGCATGCCCCTTTCATGTGCCTTGTTGAAATCAACGACCTCCAGAGAGAAATGACTCAGTAACTAAAGAGGTATGGGAGAATGGCCTACCCATAGAAGATGTATAGGACAATGGAAAGTCCTGAAATCCTTCATTGTGACCAAACATTAAGCCAGTGAAAGATAAGTTAAGCAAAGACAAATCTGGTAGAGACACATCCCTCTCCAAGTACTGCACAACTTGGCGCATGCTTGGCCTAGCCAAAGGCTCTGAATGTGAGCACAGCAGACCAAGTTTCAACACCAGCTCCACCTCCTCTGCCCAATAATTTGTTCCCAAGTTTGGATCCTTTGCCTTCAAGAATCTCACCTTTGCTCCAGCAATCATACACCCAATCAACCAAAATTGCACTCTCACCTTCCCCTCCTTGCTCTATGGGCCTCCTTCCACAAGCAACTTCTAGCAGAAATGCACCAAAAGCAAACACATCAGAGCTTGTAGTGGCCCTGCCAGTTCGAGTATGCTCCGGGGCAAGATATCCAAGAGTTCCAACCACATGGGTAGTTTGAGGATCACTTCCATGGTCATACAACCTTGCAAGACCAAAGTCCCCTAGTCTACCATTCAATTCTGCATCCAACAGAACATTGCTAGCCTTTATGTCTCTGTGGACCACAACTTGCTCCCATTCTTCGTGTAGATAGAATAGACCTGAAGCAACCCCTTTGGTGATTCGAAATCTCTGGCTCCAATTTAGGGTCACTCTAGGTTGGTTATAGAGATACTTATCTAGGCTTCCATTTGGCATATAGTCATAGACTAAAAGTAGCTCACCTTTGCGCCTGCAATAGCCTAGAAGGGAAACCAGATTTCTGTGGCGAAGACGACCTATGCTAACGATTTCTGCTACAAATTCCCTCATTCCTTGTCTGGATTCATGGGACACCCTCTTTACTGCAACCTCAATTTTGGAAATTGGCATTATTCCTTTGTAGACTCTACCAAATCCACCACTGCCCAGAAGCTCCTTCTCCTTGAACCCCTTTGTGGCAAAGTAAAGATCTTTGTACTTGAATCTATGAGGACCATAGTCTTGCTCCCAATCTTCAAGCAACTCAGCAAACTTCTTTTTCCTTTTGATGACATGAACCACTACCAAAGTTACCATGAGAACCAAACTAAGTGAAATCAGAGGCAACCCTACTGTCAAAATCTTAGATTGTTTTTTGTCACCTAGTCGCGGCAGCTCGGGGAGTTCAGAGATTACAAGTTGTTGAGCCTGGCCATTGACCCTAAAGCTCCAACCCAGAACATAATGGGAAGTTAGGACTGATCCAGTAGAGGATGAGAATCCAACATACATGCTATTATTTAGAATTGAAGAAAGATCTTTGGTCAACGATAACAAAGGAATTTCGGGTTTGTCAGTGTTGATTGGAGCTAACGTAACATTAATCTGCTTCTTTACCCCATCATATTCCACCCATACCTGCATTGGGTGGCCACTGATAAGGCTCAAATTCTTGAACCCACCACTATAATATCCTGCAGGAGCTGATTTAGCGGACTTCAAGTCATCAATATCAATTCCAACATGGTTGTCATTAATATCAGCAAACTCGTTGCTCTGGATGGTATCAAGTTCCACGCCAAAGACATGGTTGCTGGCATTACCATTGTTGGTCTCATTGAAGAGGCCAAGGTACTGGCTTGGCAGAGCACCTAGAAGCCCTCTTGTTGGAGAAACCACAAAAACTATCCCATGACCACTCAGAGTGGGATACTCAGATCTAATGGCAAACACAAAATTGGTAGAGAAAGAAGACACGCTGCCATTGAAGGAGTCCTTGAAAACTATAGGGTTGGGGATAGAAAGCATGACCTTTTTGTTGCTTGGTGTCATTGGTGAGTTTGAGTAAGCCATTGGAGGTGAACTCAGCAATACCATCAAGGTACAAATTGGTTGATTGGAACCCATTATAGATGAAACTGGTATCTTCACTGGCTACCAATGTCACCATCAAAAACACCACCGATACAAGCTTGAGAGACATGGCTAAATTGTGCCTCTTTTGGCCAATATTTCTTCTTTCTTTGATTCTCTCTGAAACCCCAAAAGCATAAAACGTGAAAGCATGAATTTGAACATTCATTTGGGGCCCACGCGGAAACATCCGGCCACTTTGGTTGTAAAGAACCCGAAACTTCCTCATGGGTTCATACTAGCCTCTCCAGGTGTTATTTAAGGTAGTGACAAATCAAGAGTTGTTATTTTTTTTTTTTGGGAGGTACAAATTCAAGAGTTGTGATTACTAAACAAAGTAGCAACAACAAAATTATATAAAGCGAAAAATCATAAAATTAGTCTACATTTAATTAAGTTTTTGGTTCTAGAATAAAAAAAATTGTGAAATAACTTTTTGTGCATACTTAATGACATGACATATAATGTGAATACAAAGACACAATTAACACTACATAGTTAATCAACAATATTATCATTACACAACTAATAATTCTATAAATTAGTGAGTAGAACGAAGTTGGTGAGTTTTAAAAAGATTTAAGATAAAAATGAAATAAAATGTAATTATGGGATAAAAATAAAACATAGAGAAAAATTATGGAATGAAAAGTATATTCTTTCTTATTTTTATTTTCTGATTAATTTAGTTGTTTTTTTTTTACTTTATTCATTTTAATATCTCAATTTATTAATTGCACCTAATATTATTTTTATGAAGAACTTTTATTTAAATTATTTTGTTAATTAAATTGTCACGTGTCATGTTAGAATTTTTTTTTTAATTTAAGACTACATCATTAATAACTGTTTGAAAATGTCATTTATTTAACAAAACAATTTAGATAAAAGATTAATTCAAAGATAAAATTTGATGTAATTAATAAATTAAGAGATCAAAATAAATAAGTTAAATAATTTGAAGGATAAATATGAAAAAAAAAAATATAAAAATAAAAATACAATAAAATCATTCTTTTATTAAAGATACATTGAAACGGGTTAATGTATGCCACTGGTGGTGTCATTTTCAATCATATAAATAAAACTATTTTCTATGTCATTTTCAATTAGACAATTAACCATTTTCTATTGCTATAATCAATATTCTAGTGCCGTAGCTCTATGGAGAAATGGATAGTGGATGGGAATTTGAGGAGGTCCTGGAAGGTTCCTAATGTCAAAGTGTGCAACTACGGTCAAATAATACATGCTAGATTGGGGGAATAGGCGCCCCTGTCTTTATCGATTGATGTGGTTCTTTCCACATTTTTCCAGAAAAAAGAACACAAAAGAGAAAAAAAAAAGAGAAAAGAAAAGTAAGAAACAGGAATAAAGCATACTTGCTGACACTGACTCCTTCCATTCATTTCTTGTTTTTGCTTCGCAAAAGAAAAAACCCTAGCATGCAATTGGTGCTTTATAATGTCTTTCTCCTTCACACAAGAGAGAATCTTAAATGTATTTTATTATAAGATAATTTTTTATACTTATTATTGAATATTTATTACATTTATTTTTAATATTAATCATTATTTATAATATAAATAATTAATGACAATAATAATTTATTATACCGAAATATATATTTAACGATATAATTAAAATAATTAGAATAAATCTCATTTTTTTAATTTTTTAAAAATATAAATATTTTTATTTTAGTCATCTAAAAATTTTTTATATTAATTTAATTTATCAATAATTTAAAATCTTCATGCACTCAATTATATAAAAATAATATCAATTTAATCTCACAATTGTATAAATTATATCAAATTAGTCTTTAAAATATAATCTTGATGTTACTTCTTATTATTGAAGAACTCAATTGATGTCAAAATTTTTTAAAAAATTAAAGTAATAATACTTATATGTTTAAAGAACTAAAAAGGATATTTACTTAGAAAATTATATTCACTAATACATAAACATTTTTCTAATAATAGTATCCTATACATAAAAAAATTTCTGATAAGAGTATTAAGGCTTGCTTTTTTTTTGGTCAGCAAGTATTAAGACTTGTGAATCAAATAAAGTTGGCGCTCCCTTTCAGATTTGGGTTTTGCTAAACGACATAAAGTTGGTCCAATCATTAGAATTCTTGTGTATTTTATTCCTTCTTTGAGTTTGAAATGAAATATGGAAAGCATAGTTTATGAAGATGCATTGGATTTTACCTTTGGTAAATTTGATAGGTGTTCCTTATATCACAAAAATAAAGTTTATCTCCTATTATTAAACATTTCTTTTCAAATGAAAGGGAAAAAAAAAAGAATGAATAGAAATTAAATTTATAAAATCAAGACGACTAGTGTTTCGTGAGTTATGGATTTTTTTTTATTCAAGTGCCAACTATGATTTGAGCTTACCATTGTACTAATGAATGATACATATTATAGATCATACATAATATAATTTGAAAACATATTTTAAAAAAATATACTTCTATTCAATAAGAAAAATTTATTTTCTCACTTTCAGCTACAATATATATAAATTGATATTTCTATTTATTAAAATAAGTTTTGTAAAATGAAATTATAGTTAATATGATCTATTTTAAGTTTTTAAAAAGATAGAAAATATTTTATTAATCACACGGTAAAAAAATTAGGAGACAAAAGACAATATAAGAAAAACACGTGAACCTTTCTTAGAAAATAAAAAACAAATGAATAAGAATAATACAAAGAAGACCAAACATATTAAAATAATCATGCCAGCAAACTAAGTGTGTATTTGAATTAGCTTATTTTGTAATTAAAATAATTTATAATCAAAATTTTTTTAAAAGAGTTTTTAAAAAAATAATTGTTTTTCTAAAAAATTTATTGCCAAACATGCTATAAACATTGTCAACGTCATATTAATTAAAATAATTATTCACATCAAAAAGAAATTAAATTAAAATATTAATATGATCTTTTTTATGTGACGTTTAATGTCATTATAGTTTTTTTTTCACTAAAAGTGCAGGCAAAAGATAAATAATCTAATTAAGGGTTGAATCTCCAATATTATTAGCAGGTCTTAATCTTGTATAATAAGACTAATGTGTCAATTGAGTTTTAAATTCGTAGAGAATGTATTTAGAGTTACATATACAAATTACTGACTCTTTCAAACAATACGATTTTCTTATTTTCAACTTATGCTCGTAAATAATTAATTATTGACTCTTCAAAACATTCAAGTGTTGAATACAATTGTCCATAAGTGCCTTCAAAATATAGGTTTGAATTGCATGTGATACATGCATATGGATTAATAGCTAAGCTCAGAGTTCTTATCACATCAGCTTGGAAAAATAGAGATCGCAATCCGTTTGTTCTTTCCACCCTTTTTTTCTTTCTCCGTGAATTGTTTTTTTCTTACATGTTTTGTAGCATAAGTCTAACATCTATGAATGGTCCTCCAATTAAGATTCATATCGTCGTTATATAATTGCAAGAAATCAATTCAAATTAATCACGTGTATAGGAAGTTTCGAAAGTGGTTGAATTGCTACAATCAACAACAAAAAAAAAAAGGAGCATGGAAAAGATAAAGAAGCTTGATTCGTCAAAGAAAATCTAGTTTCATATCATTGAATATCAGGAAGATATGTAAAATGACAGACTGATACAATAAATTGAGTAAATAGGATAGATACTATAAGACTAAATTACCAAATTAGTCTCTAAAAGATTTCATCAACTTCATATTATTTTTTAAAAGATTTTAATCTTACTCGTGATCCTGACAAATCATTTTATCATTTAAGTTAGTACTAAAAAATTTAAAAATCAATCATATTAGTTTCTAATAGAAACTAATTTAAATGACGAAATGATCTATCAATGACCACGATGAAATTAAAATATCTCAGGGACTAATATGAAACCAGTGAAATATTTTCAGAACTAATTTGATAATTTAATCATACTATAAATATAGTTGTCTTTTTAATTAATATGATTACCTCATTAGTATGAAATATTAGTAATAACCAATGTCAATCATCAATCAATTAATCAATTACATATTTGTTTTTAAATTAAAATGTCTTGATAACAAATCTATTGATAAATGTTAATCCATCTCTTATATATTTCCAAGAACATGACCAATATCCTATGATTTGGTTATTAGTTTGTCGGCAAAGAACTTTAAGTGTATTTCATAATTCAGATCAGATTTTGTTTTTCTTTATTCATATAGAACTAATATGTTTAAGGTCTTGCAAAAAGTATTGCTTTTGTTGTAATATGTCGTGTGAATTAAGGAAAATTATACCTAATATTATTTTTTAAAAAATAAAAAATAGGAAAAAGATTTCACTCTTCCAAATTAGAAGCGTAAAAGTTAAAGTCTTTCCACTAAACGGTGGTGACTCCGGTATTCGAACATTATTCAAGGATATATACTTATATACCTAATATTATTTTTCTCAGTGGACACCTAATATTTTTTTGGTATAATAAAAATAATAATACACACACATATACATGTATATGATTAAAAATTAATAAAATTTATAAACGAGAAGTACAATTTAATTAATGAAATATAAGTGATAATATTTTAAAAAAATTAATTTAAATTATGTAAAGTACGAAGTGGGATTTATCTAAAAAATGTAAATAACTAATTATTGTTGAAAAATAATAATATTATTTAAATCATAATTTTCTAATGTTCTTTTATCTCATTAGATTAAATATTTGTTGAAAGTTGTGACTGTTGGAGAAAAGAAAATATCTTATGATTTCATGATTTTTTTGGTTTTTGATTTTTATTTAGTGACTATCCTAATATCTAAAATTGGTATCTGATTGAGGATACTATATCTTATATTGTGTTAAAATTTGGATCATCATACTCTCTTTGAATAAATGATATTTAGACTTATTAATTTTTTCTTATTATTTGTTTTATATACTATTATATAATCTCTTTTATTATTCTATGCATGGCACAAGTGTAAAATTGAAAGAAGATGATATGATATAAAAAGGTGCCAACATATATGTTCCTTATTGTAATTTATATAACAAAATTTTCTCTTAATTTGAAAAAAAAAATAAATGCAATAATGATTTGGTTAAATATATTTCTCTTCCCCTTTTTATATGTGCATTTATGTTTTCATTACAAGTAAATATATTTTTACAAGTATAAGATGTTTGGAAAAAATAATTTCACTTGCATATGAAAATATTATCATAAAATATTTTATTATATGTTATTTTATCAATTTAATTTTATTCCTTTATTTATGACTCGGTGCTTCGCACGAGTGTTAACAAAATTTACAATGCTGCAATAGATCCGCAAAATTCGAATCATATAGAAATTCGAATTAAAAAAAAATCAATATCAACAAAGAATAAGAGATTAATGGTAAATAATAAAAAATAATTAGGAAGTTACTATAACATAATTATATAAAAGTTGTACTGTGTGAACGTAGAGAGTTGTGGTACATATATGTTTATTTCTCCTCTAAAACATAATATAAGATAATATTTTTCATGTGTAAAATTATATTATAATATTGATAAAAGTCAATAATTAACTAAAAATTAAATATACAATAATACAATATTTTATTTCTGCAAGGCAAAAAGTATAATTAATATAGTCAAATGTAATTATGTTCACATATAAGTTATAAAATTCATATTATTTTTTATTATTTTATTGTAATATAGAAAGCAATTTTACATTAAATATATATTTTAAGATTCAAATTCTTTCTTTTGAAATTAAGATATACTTTTTTTAAATTATTTTTTATTTATAAGAGTAAATTACTTTAATATTTTCTTTATTTATTTATTTTTTTCACAAAAATTCTTATATTTTCAAAACTTACAGAGACTTCTCTTCTCGAGAGACATATATGTAACATGTTTTTAAAATATAAGAGAAGTTTATATAAATACTTAGAAGAGGCATGCGTAGATTTTTTAAAATATTTAAAGGTTATGTATAAGTTTTAAAAATAGAAAGAGATTAGTAAAAAATAAGTATATAAAAAAAAGTTAAAGTAATTTATTCTATTTATTATTTATAAATTTTAATATATTATATTATCTTTAATAATATTATTCTTTACTCTATTTATTATTTACTATTAATATATTCTTTGATGGATGAAGATGACATTGGTATCACGATAGAGATTGCAATCTTTTTGTTCTTTTCACACTTCTTCTCTTTCTCCGTGAATTGTTTTTTTTCTTACTTGTTTTGTAGCATAAGTCTAACATTTCACATTGTAGTTATATAACTGTGAGAAATTAATTCAAAGCACGTGTATAGGAAGTTTCAAAAGTTGTTGAATTGATATCTCGTGTACGTAAATATAGCATGCGCGGTTGGTAGGACTCTTTTTTGTAAGGGATACGATCGAAAGCTGAAAAATTAATCTTTTATTTTTTGAATGAAGTAATATTCTAAGTACACCAAACAAAATAAAGAGCATGAAAAATATAAAAGATGGTTGATCCAAGGGATAAGAGAAAATATTTACAAAATTCTTGGAAGAAAATCTAATTTCATATGATTGAATGAGAAAGATGTAAAATGAGAGACTGATACAATAAACTGAGTAAATAAGACAGTTGAAGACTCAGAAGAGCAAGCTTTTTATTGCTATCAATTATTCTGTAACTTAAAAATTTATGTAGCACTTGATTAAGAGAATCAATAGTAAAAATATTTCTTGAAAACTCTCAAACATAGAATTTGATTTTTTAAAGTGAGGGATATATTTTAAATAATAAAATATAAGTGAATAACTATTAATTAAAAAAATTAACGATCTAACTTGACTATTTATTTGGATTTGAAATCTACTTTGGGGATCACTTTCTACCTGGTGAAAAGATGTCCTTATTTATAGGTGTTTGGTGTTGCTAGTAGAAATTATATGTGATGACCGTTGAGACCAGTGACTACTTTCCAAGTTGTTTATACTAGGGATGACAAAAATATCTACAGAAAATCCGTGGAGATTATCGGTGACAAGGCAAGAGAGGGGACTATAATACTCCCTCTACGGGTATCAGCAAAATGTATTTTCTTTATTAACATTTCAGACATATTATCATTTTTTTTACAAAGGATGAAAATTTATATTTTCTTATTATTTTACAATGAATCTTTTATTAATGAATGAGTTGATATGCTAAAAATTGATGAGAAAATTCATACCATTTAAATGATAATTATTTACTCTAATTATGTAGATTGATTATTATAAATTATAACTAAACTTAGTCTATTGTGTATGACATTCATTGATTTTTCAAATATTTTAAAAATTGTTGAACAAAGTTATAATTTGTAATGTTAAATTTTCTCCATTTATGTTTTTTCTCTTGATTTTCAATATTTATTTTAAATTGTTAAATATTTGGAGACACTCGTAAATACTTGTCTTGCAGTAGGACAGAGCCCGTTTTGTTGAAACTCCTAATCTATATATAATATATAAAGCTTGAGCCAAAGCCTGTTTTCTTGCCATTTTAGCATTTAAGTACTGTTATATATTGACAAATCAGCTCACCCTTCTTCCCATCTCACTCATTCTTTGGCTTTCTGTTTCATCACATAACTCCCTTTCTCCTAAACCCAACCTAAGCATCTCTAATCGCTTAATCTATTGCCACATAAAGCTATTTGTCTGCCCCCTCATCTTTGATATGCTTTCCCCAATTTCCACCTGTCTTTGTGACAAGGAGAAACATTCCTATTGAAATATGGACTAGCCTTCTCCCGTGAACAATAACCGCTGAACGTTTATAGAGAAAAAACCCCATCGTTGGCTTGCTGCTCCCAATGTCTTGAAGTAATATGGACCAGCCTTCTCCCCTTAACATCAACCACTCAACATTTCTGAAGGCAAAACCCCATCCCAATCCTGTGAAACAAGTGGCTGACTTCTTGGGGTGCCCCTTCCTCTCCCACATCAGCATTCTCAGCTCTAAAATGATGCCACATCATTATCTCCATCATTCTTATTTTAAGCCACGTTGGACTCTTCCAAGCAATTTGTGGAGTGCCTTCTCATCCTCCAAGCACAACCAATCACATTGACATATCAGCATATTCAATCTCTATAATAGTCGGTTATTCTTAGCTTTCTTTGTTAGCCACATCAACTATTTTACAGCATTATCACTTCTAAATTCTTTGTCTTCTCATGTTCAAAATCTGTGTCTTTTGAGCTTCTTTTTTGGCATCCTCATGTTACCACCTCATTATTGTCTTAGCTTTTATTTCAGTAACGTTTCACATTAGCTTTCATTTTCTTCTCCGTTTCACATCAGTTTTTAATGTGCAGTAAACTCTGCATTGTGCAAAAGAAACTGAGACTTTCAAATATATGAGTAAATATTTATCTTTTCATTTATTTCTTATCGGCTAAACAATCTTTTTTGGTCACTTTGGGCAAAATAATCTGTATACAATCAAAGAAATGAGCATCTTGGCAAGTAAAAAAATTGATATATAGAGAGACAGGGAAGCTTCTCCCATCTAATCAAACACAGTGCATGATGTGCAAATTTTGAAGCTTCGATCTACATTGCAACATACGGCTATTGGCCTGCAAAACCATGAAATGATGACAGAGAACTTGTAGAAACAACTTGCTTCAAATTTGTATTGCTCCAGATAATGTGGACAATGGGGGAATGAATTTGAATAGATCGCTGAACCTGTCATTTGTATCTATCAAGTTTGAATGTACTCAAACTTTTTAGAAAACATCTTTTACTTGTATAGTTTTATTTATCTCAGTAGAACATAATAAATCAATAAATCTAACCATGTCATTATGTTGTAAAATACAATTTCCTCTAGCGAATGGTTAACAAATTTTGAACGAAGATGGTCCATGAATACTTATTATGTTCTTTAGCCTGCAGATGGTGGTGGGAATGCAGCTAAAGCAGGGGACCAAGCATTTATACTAACAGTAGATAAGCAGGGGATGAATTTTGTGGCTAGCGGATAAGCTTTGGATTTAAAACTACAATCCAAGCAAAGTCAGAGTCTATCTACTTTGTTGTCAGATTGTTCTCTTAATTTCGTTCATTGCCTTTTGGTTTTAAGCTTTCTGCCAATTTCTTAATTGCATCAATGAAATAGTAGATTTGTTGTTGACAGAAATTATGGTACTGGGCCTTTTATTATTATAATAAAATTTTATATTGTTTAAAGTTTGAATCTTAATAAAAGAAATTAGTGGTATGTTGGTAGCCTAAGAAATTATATGAGAAATATGTATTAAAGTACGTTTTTTATTTTTTTTTTCCTTTGCCTTACCCTGTACATAGTAATTAAGACTCTCATTTTTAGGGGAAAAAGCTTGTGTTACATGTAATGGGATAGCAAATAATTAAACAGTAATTTTAGCATTAACTCATTGTAGTTATTCAAATTAATAATGCATGTAAATGAATGTTGTATAGAATGGAAAATATTGGCCACAAGAGGAAACAACACGATTTACTTTTAATAATATAGAATAAATTATCATATATAATACACTGAAAAAAATTGATAAGCTAACATAGAATATGTTAAAATTAAAACTCGCATTTGATTAAAAATAATAGTGATCAAACTAGCTGCGCAAGTTTACATCTAATTTATACAGAGCCAGTGTTCTAAAAATAGACTAATCTAATCAGGTCTCTTAAACCGATATTTAAACTGAAGAACTGGACGCAAACGGGTCAAACCATGACTTCAAAGTTCAGTAAAGAGTTGGGATTTGAAGTCACTTCCTTAATTAGCTTGAAAGGTTTAACGGCCAACCACCACAGCAAAGGTGATAACTAATTTCTCATCCTACATTATATATTTATATTATATTACGGTTTTTTTTTTAAGTATATGAGATAAAATATATGTTAATTATTAGAATAATTTTTTTAGTAATATATTATTAATCTAATTATTCACTTTCTTTTTATTTATTTTATATCAAGTTTTCTTGTTAATAAAATAATATTCTAATTTTAAATAAATATAAAAATAACTTAAAATATTAATTTTTCACAATTTATGTTTATGAAGAGAACATATTTAATAAGATAGGTATTTATTGTGAGAGGTAAGATAAGTGAATCTCGATCATTAGATTTTACATGAATGATTAAAATTAAAACAAAAAATCATGTCATTTTTTTAAATGATCATTTGAGCTTCAAATAAAATCAACACATAATCACTCATGTATGGTTTAATGATTAGGATTTATTCCTCTCAAATCTCATCATAAAAAATACTCTCACTTTATCCATCTCCTATATATATATATATATATATATATATATATATATATATTGATCTTTTCTTTCAGTAAAAATGCAAGCAAAAGATAAATAATCTAATTGAGGATTAAATTTTTAATATTATTATTAGATCTTAATCATAGATAATTAATGAGACTGATGTGTAAATTGAGTTTTAAGTTCAAGGGCAATATATTTATAATAGTTATATATGTATATAAATCACTATCTCTTCCAAACAAACCGATTTTCTAATATAATTAATTACTGACTCTTCAAAACAATTGAGTGTTCAATACAACTGTCCAGAAGTATCTTCAAAATATAATAATTTTGAATTGCGCGTGATATATGCATATAGAATAATAGCTAAACTCAGAGTTCCCATTACATCAACTTGGAAAAAATGATGGATGAAGATGACATTGGCATCAACATAGAGATCGCAATCTGTTTATTCTTTTCACACTTTTTTTCTTTGTCCTTGAATTGATTTTTTCTTAACTTGTTTTGTAGCATAAGTCTAACATCTATGAATGGCGCTCCAATTAACATTCACATCGTAGTTATATAATTGCGAGAAATTAATTCAAATCACGTTTATAGGAAGTTTTAAAAGTAGTTGAATTGCTACAAATACTGCTTCGTGCTGACTAGTGTGCGAAGATTTTTCATGTTTTCAGGGAAACAAATCAAGCATCTGATTTTTTGGCTAAACTCAGCCTATTTCAAGAGCCTGTTTTGCAGTTTTTAAAAAACTCTTACATAACTCTCAATAAGATTTTAATGACTTATATTTAGTATTAATTTTATTATTTAAAATTATATATTCAATCTAATAATTAAATGGTTATAAAATGTCAAATATCACAAATAAAATAAATAAGTATATTACTTTTATAATACACAAAAATTTCTCGTGATTTTGGGACACTTTTCCTGCTTCTATTAGTTAACTTATTGATCATGATGTAATGGGGGTAATTACTCCTAGATTTTCGGATTCTTAGTGTATGTTTGGGAGTGATTTTTTTAAAAAAAATTATTTTTTTTTAAAAATTCTTTCAATAAAATTTTGATTATAAGTTATTTTAAACACAAAATAATATAATACAAACACACACTTAGTTTATTTCTTTTGCTTTTTTGTGCTGTTTAGCCCCATCTTTTAACCAAAAAAAATGAATAAAATAAAGAGCATAAAAAACATAATGAAGGTTGATCCAAAGGAAAAGAGAAAATATTTATAAAATTCTTGGAAGAAAATTTAATTTTATATGATTGAATCTCATAAAAGATGTAAAATAACATACTGATACAATAAACTGAGTAAATAGTGTAACATCTCATTTTTCATAACACATTTTTGTAGAGTAATTTTATTTTCTTTATTTAATGTGAATGGTTTATTTGAAATAATTTTTGTAATAGTAGTTATTTTAGAATTAGATTAGAATAAGTATGATAATGTAACATTAAATTAGAAATAATTTAATAGTGTAGAAATTATGAAATTAAAAATAAAATTTATTAAGGTAATAAATTTTAGGAGAGTTTTTATTTAAGTTAAAAAGAAATAAATAAAGAAATAAATAAAGAAGCAAAAAAAAAAGGAGAGTTCAAGCGTAAGGACTAAGAGATAGGAAAATATTTAAGGAATAATAATAAATAATTATTATGAAATTAAAAAAAAAAGGTGAAAGAATTACGTGTGACATAAAGATGGGGATGGAAAGATATTTTTGGTAAGAAACTTACCATGCAAGTCGGGTCGCACTTCCGTACTCTAACTCCGATATGGAGTATTGGAACTCCAAACGATGGCAGTAACTGATTTATAATAAAAAAAAATGAAGGGCTAGAAATAAAAACCTGTAACTTGTTGAATAGGTTAAAAAAATAAATTAATTTATAAACTAATATTCAATTATTACAATCCAATCCTTTGTTAATTAATCCAAAATTTAACATTCAGAAAAGAAAAAAAGAATTAGAAAAATTATTTTAAAACAAAATAATAATTATGACATGAAAAAAAAGAAAAAATTTGAAATCTAATTTTTTTTATGTTAATAATTTATGAAAAATTTTAATTTATTTCATTAATAATTAGATAAATTATATGAAATATCACTTGACGAAAATTTTTTTTTTACTAGAGTATTCCAACAACATACTGCAAGGTTAATCTTTTAAATTTGGAATAATAGTTAGGTAAAGTCTTTACTTAAAAGACACATTTTTAAAGAAATATAATACAATAACTTTTCAAAAAGTCATGAATCTAATAATACTCTCGTCCAAACAAATTTTACTAATTTCAAATAATTTTTTGTCTAAAATTATCTTTAAAAAATTATCAAGAATATCAAATAACCAAGAATATTTTAAAATAAATATTTAGTATAATAAAAATATAACACAAAAAATTAAAATATTATTTTTTAAACAAAATATAATTACGACACACACAAACAAATAAAAAATTTAGAATCTAATTTTTTACGTCAATTATATATGAAGAATTTAAGTTTGTTTCAACAATAATAATATAAATTATATGAAATATTATTTAAATTTTTATTTTATTTTTAACCAGTGTATCCCTACAAACATTATTGTAAGATTAACTTTTTGAGTCGGAAGTAGTGGTTAGCTAAAATTTCTTCAAAATAGCATATTTTTAAAGAAATATAATACAAGTTACGCTTATCCAAGAAACCTTTACTAATTTTAGACAATTTTTTATTCAAAATTATTTTTAAAAAATTATTAAGAATATCAAATAATTAATAATATTGTAAAAGAAAAGTTTTGCACAATGAAAATATTACACAAAAAACTTAAAAATTATTTTTAAACAAAATAATAATTATGACACAAAAAAATTAAAATCTAATTTTTTTATATTACTTATTTATGAAAAATTGTAATTTGTTTCATCAATGATTATATAAATTATATGAAATATCACTTGAAAAAAGTTTTTTTTCCTTTGACTAAGATATCTTCACAGAAATTACTGTAAGACTAACTTTTCGGATTAGGAGTAATGGTTAAATAAAATCTTTTTTAAAATGACATATTTTTAAAAAAGTTTAATATAATAACTTCTCAAGAGGTCATCAATTCTTATTAGATTTTAATTGAGGATTAAATTTTTAATATTATTATTAGATCTTAATCATAGGTAATTAATGAGACTGATGTGTAAATTGAATTTTAAGTTCAAGGACAATGTGTTTATAATAGTTATATATGTATATAAATCACTCCCTTTCAATCAAACCGATTTTCTAATATAATTAATGACTGACTCTTCAAAACAATTGACTGTTCAATACAACTGTCCGGAAGTATCTTCAAAATATAATAATTTTGAATTGCGCGTGATATGTGCATATAGATTAATAGCTAAACTCAGAGTTCCCATTACATCAGCTTGGAAAAAATGATGGATGAAGATGACATTGGTATCAACATAGAGATCGCAATCTGTTTATTCTTTTCACACTTTTTTTCTTTGTCCTTGAATTGATTTTTTCTTAACTTGTTTTGTAGCATAAGTCTATCATCTATGAATGGCGCTCCAATTAAGATTCACATCGTAGTTATATAATTGCGAGAAATTAATTCAAATCACGTTTATAGGAAGTTTCAAAAGTAGTTGAATTGCTACAAATACTGCTTCGTGCTGACTAGTGTGCGAAGATTTTTCATGTTTTCAGGGAAGCAAATCAAGCATCTAATTTTTTGGCTAAACTCAGCCTATTTCAAGAGCCTGTTTTGCAGTTTTTAAAAAATTCTTACATGTACTGAGAGTATTACTCTCAATAAAATCTTAATGACTTACATTTAGTATTAATTTTATTATTTAAAATTATATATTCAATCCAATAGTTGAATGGTTATAAAATGTTAAATATTATAAATTAAACAAATAAATATATTACTCTTATAATATACAAAAATTTCTCGTGGTTTTAGGACACTTTTCCTGCTTCTATTAGTTAACTTATTGATCATGATGTAATTGGGGTAATTACTCCTAAATTTTCAGATTCTTAGTGTATGTTTGGGAGTGATTTTTTTTTTAAAAAATTATTTTTTTTTAAAAACTTTTTTAATAAAATTTTGATTATAAATTATTTTAAATATAAAATAATATAATACAAACACATACGTAGTTTATTTCTTTTACTTTTTTGTGCTGTTTAGCCCCATCTTTTAACCCAAAAAAATGAATAAAATAAAGAGCATGAAAAACATAATGAAGGTTGATCCAAAGGAAAAGAGAAAATATTTATAAAATTCTTGGAAGAAAATTTAATTTTATATGATTGAACCTCATAAAGATGTAAAATAACAGACTGATACAATAAGCTGAGTAAATAGTATAACATCTCATTTTTCATAACACATTTTTGTAGAGTAATTTTTATTTTTTTTATTTAATGTGAATGATTTGTTTGAAATAATTTTTGTAATAGTAGTTACTTTAGAATTAGATTAGAATAAGTATAATAATGTAACATTAAATTAGAAATAATTTAATAGTGTAGAAATTATGAAATTAAAAATAAAATTTATTAAGATAAGATTTTGTAATAAATTTTAGGAGAGTTTTTATTTAAGTTAAAAAGAAAGAAATAAATAAATAAGTAAAAAAAAGGAGAGCTCAAGCGTAAGGACTAAGAGATAGGAAGATATTTAAGGAATAATAATAAATAATTATTATGAAATTAAAAAAAAAAAAAAGAAAACGTAGAAGAATTGCGTGTGACATAAAGATGAGGATGGAAAGATATTTTTGGTAAGAAACTTACCATGCAAATCGGGTCGCATTTCCGTACTCTGACTCCGATATGGAGGATTGGAACTCCAAACGATGGCAGTCATTCATCTATAATAAAAAAAAAATGAAGGGCTAGAAATAAAAACCTGTAACTTGTTTAATAGGTTAAAAAAATATATTAATTTATAAACTAATTTTTAATTATTATAATCCAATCCTTTGTTAATTAATCCAAAATTTAAAATTCAGAAAAGAAAAAAAGAATTAGAAAAATTATTTTAAAACAGAATAATAATTATGACACAAAAAAAATTTGAAATTTAATTTTTCTTACCTTAATTATTTATGAAAAATTTTAATTTATTTCATTAATAATTATATAAATTATATAAAATATCACTTGAAGAATTTTTTTTTTTAATAGAGTATTCCAACAAACATACTGCAAGATTAATTTTTTGAATTTGATATAGTAGTTAGGTAAAGTCTTCACTTAAAAGACACATTTTTAAAGAAGTATAATACAATGACTTCTCAATAAATCATGAATCTAATAATATTCTCGTCCAAACACGTTTTATTAATTTTAAATAATTTTTTGTCTAAAATTATTTTTAAAAAATTGTCAAAAATATCAAATAATCAAGAATATTTTAAAATAAATATTTGGCATAATAAAAATATAACACAAAAAATTAAAAAATTATTTTTAAACAAAATATAATTATGACACACAAAAAAATTTAGAATCTAATTTTTTACGTCAATTATTCATGAAGAATTTAAGTTTGTTTCAACAATAATAATATAAATTATATGAAATATCATTTGAAAAAAAATTATTTTTAATCAGGGTATCCTCACAGACATTATTGTAAGATTAATTTTTTGAGTTGAGAATAGTAGTTGGCTAAATTTTTTTTTAAAATAGCACATTTTTAAAGAAATACAATACAAGTTACGCTTATCCAAGAACTCTTTATTAATTTTAGGCAATTTTTTATCTAAAATTATTTTTAAAAAATTATTAAGAATATCAAATAATCAAGAATATAATAAAATAAAAATTTTACACAACGAAAATATTACACAAAAAACTAAAAAATTATTTTTAAACAAAATAATAATTATGACACAAAAAATTTAAATATAATTTTTTTATATTAATTATTTATGAAGAATTTTAATTTATTTTATCAATAATTATATAAATTATATGAAATATCACTTGAGGAAGGTATTTTTTTTTCCTTTGACCAAGGTATCTTAACAAGAATTACTGTAAGAATAACTCGTCTGGTTGGGAGTAGTGGTTAGGTAAAATTATCTCTAAAATAATACATTTTTAAAAAAGTGTAATACAATAACTTCTCAAGAGATCATTAATTTTTATTAGATCTTAATTGAGAATTAAATCTTTAATATTATTATTAGATTTTAATCATAGGTAATTAATGAGACTGATGTGTAAATTGAGTTTTAAGTTCAAGGACAATGTATTATAATAGTTATATATGTATATAAATCACTATCTCTTTCAAACAAACCGATTTTTAATATAATTAATTACCGACCCTTCAACACAATTGAGTGTTCAATACGACTGTCCAGTAGTATCTTCAAAATATAATAATTTTGAATTGCGTGTGATATATGCATATAGATTAATAGCTAAACTCAGAGTTCCCATTACATCAGCTTGGAAAAAATGATGTACGAAGATGACATTGGTATCAACATAGAGATCGCAATCTGTTTATTCTTTTCACACTTTTTTTCTTTGTCCTTGAATTGATTTTTTCTTAACTTGTTTTGTAGCATAAGTCTAACATCTATGAATGGCGCTCCAATTAACATTCACATCGTAGTTATATAATTGCGAGAAATTAATTCAAATCACGTGTATAGGAAGTTTCAAAAGTAGTTGAATTGCTACAAATACTGCTTTGTGCTGACTAGTGTGTGAAGATTTTTCATGTTTTCAGGGAAGCAAATCAAGCCTCTGATTTTTTTGGCTAAACTCAGCCTATTTCAAGAGTCTGTTTTGCAGTTTTGAAAAAATTCTTATCTATACTAGGAGTATTACTCTTAATAAGATCTTAATGACTTAGATTTAATATTAATTTTATTATTTAAAATTATATATTCAATCTAACAGTTGAATGGTTATAAAATATTAAATGTCACAAATTAAATAGATAAGTATATTACTCTTACAATACACAAGAATTTCTGGTGGTTTTGGGACACTTTTCCTGCTTCTATTAATTAATTTCTTGATCATGATGTAATGGGAGTAATTGCTTCCAGATTTTCAGATTCTTAGTGCATGTTTGGGAGTAATTATTTTTTAAGAAATTTTTTTTTTCAAAATTATTTTAATAAAATTTTGATTATAAATTATTTTAAATACAAAATAATCTAATATAAATACACACATAATCTATTTCTTTTACTTTTTTGTGTTGTTTAGGCCCATCTTTTTACCAAAAAAAAAGAATAAAATAAAGAGCATGGAAAACATAATGAAGGTTGATCCAAAGGAAAAGAGAAAATATTTATAAAATTATTAGGAGAAAATTTAATTTTATATGATTGAATCTTATTAAGATATAAAATAACAGACTGATACAATAAACTGAGTAAATAGTGTAACATCTCATTTTTTATAAAATATTTTTGTAGAGTAATTTTATTTTCTTTATTTAATGTGAATGATTTGTTTAAAATAATTTTTGTAATAGTAATTATTTTAGAATTAGATTAGAATAAGTATGATAGTGTAACATTAAATTATAAATAATTTAATAGTGTAGAATTATGAAATTAAAAATAAAATTTATTAACATAAGACTTTATAATAAATTTTAGAAGAATTTTTATTTAAGTTAAAAAGAGATAAATAAATAAATAAATAAGTAAAAAAAAACGAGAGTTCAAGCCTATGGACAAAGAGATAGGAAGATATTTAAGGAATAATAATAAATAATTATTATGAAATTAAAAAAAAAAAAGAAAACGTGGAAGAATTACGTGTGACACAAAGATGAGGATGGAAAGATATTATTGGTAAGAAACTTATCTTGCAAGTCGGGTCGCACTTCCGTACTCTAACTCCGATACGGAGTATTGGAACTCCAAACGATGCAATCATTGATTTATAATAAAAAAAATGAAGGGCTAGAAATAAAAACCTGCAACTAGTTGAATAGGTTAAAAAATAAACTAATTTATAAACTAGTTTTTAATTATTACAATCCAATCCTTTGTTAATTAATCCAAAATTTAACATTCAGAAAAGAAAAAAAGAATTAGAAAAATTATTTTAAAACAGAATAATAATTATAACACTAAAAAAAAAGAAAAAATTTGAAATTTAATAATTTTTATATTAATTATTTATGAAAATTTTAATATATTTCATCAATAATTATATAAATTATATAAAATATCAATTAAAAAAGATTTTTTTGTACTAGAATATCCCAACAAATATACTACAAGGTTAATCTTTTGAGTTTGAAATAATAGTTAGATAAAGCCTTCACTTAAAAGACACACTTTAAAGAAGTGTAATACAATAATTTTTCAGAAAGTTATTAATCTAATAATATTCTCATCCAAACATGTTTTACTAATTTTAAATAATTTTTTGTCTAAAATTATTTTCAAAAAATTGTCAAGAATATCAAATAATCAAGAATATTTTAAAATAAATATTTGACATAAAAAAATATTGCACAAAAAATTAAAAAATTATTTTTAAACAAAATATAATTACGACACAAAAAAAATTTAGAATCTAATTTTTTATGTCAATTATTTATGAAGAATTTAAGTTTGTTTTAACAATAATAATATAAATTATATGGAATATTCTTGAAAAAAAATTTTTATTTTTAACCAGAGTTTCCCTACATATATTACTGTAAAATTAACTTTTTGAGTTGAAAATAGTGATTAGGTAAAGTTTTTTTCAAAATAGCACATTTTTAAAGAAGTATAATACAAGTTATTCTTATCCAAGAATTCTTTACTAATTTTAAATAATTTTTTATCAAAAATTATTTTCAAAAAATTATCAAGAATATCAAATAATCAAGAATATTATAAAATGAAAATTTTACACAATGAAAATATTACACAAAAAATTAAAAAATATTTTTAAACAAAATAATAATTATGATACAAAAAAGAAAAAAAAATTAAAATTTAATTTTTTCTATATTAATTATTTATGAAGAATTTTAGTTTGTTTCATTAATTATTATATAAAATATCACTTGGAGAAGGTTTTTTTTTTCTTTCACCAAGGTATCCCCACAGGAATTACTGTAAGACTAATCCTTTAGGTCGGGAGTAATGGTTAGGTAAAATCTTCTCCAAAATGACATATTTTTCAAAAAGTGTAATACAATAACTTCTCAAGAGGTCATCAATTCTAATATTACTCTTATCTAAATACTCTTTATTGATTTTAGACAATTTTTGGTCTAAAATTATTTTTGAAGAATTTTAATTTCTTTCATCAATAATTATATAAATTATATGGAATATGACTTGAGAAATTTTTTTTTTTTTGTCTTTGATCGGGATATCCCCATAAGATATACTGTAACACTAATCCTTCAAGTGGGGGATATTGGTTAAGGTAAAGTATTCTCCAAAATGACATTTTTAAAGAAGTGCAATAATATAACTTCTCAGGAAGTCATTAGTTTTAATACAACTTTCGTCTAAGTACGCTTAACTAATTTTAGACAATTTTTTATCCAAAATTATTTAAAAATTGTCAATAATATCAAATAAATATTTTAAAATAAATATTTGACACAATGAAATTACATAAAAAATTAAAAATTATTTTTAAATAAAATAATAATTATGACACAAAAAATATTAGAATCTAATTTTTCTTATATTAATTATTTATAAAAAAATTTAGTTTTGTTTCATCAATAATTATATAAATTATAAGAAATATTGCTTGAGGAAAGGTATTTCCTTTCTTTTTTTTTAATCTTTGATCAGGACATACTTATAAGTATTATTGTCAAACTAACCATTTAGGTTGAGATTATAAAATTTTAAATATATCTAATTTAAGTTATATAGAGATAAATTTATATAAATTTTTTCATAATTCATAAAATTATAAGAAATGTATTTTCATATTCTTATTCTTATTCAATAGATAACTAACTAATCATGGTTAGTAAGTAAACTTAAAGTTATTTAAGAGTAAAACTCACTTCTAACATTAGTTGATAACTTGTTTGTGATAACAAACGAAATATTTTAATAACCTTTCAGGTAATTAAATAACAAGATCTATAGATTTTTAACTACAAGAAATGTATTCTTATATTCTTATTTTTACTCAACAGATAACTAACTAATTATGATTAGTAAGTATACTTAAGGCAATTTAAAAGCGAAACCTACTTCTGACCTTGGTTGATAACTTGTCTATAAAAATTGATAATAGATTCTAGGCCGGTTGATTACAAACGAAATATTTTAATAAGTTTTCAAGTAATCAAGTAACAAGTTTCATAACTTTTTAATTACAAGGAAGGCATTTTATATTATTATTCTTACTCAACAGATAACTAACTAATCATTGTTAGTAAGTACACTTAAGGCCATTTAAGAGTGAAACCCACTTCTAACCTTGGTTGATAACTTATTTACAAAAGTTGATAATTGATTCTAAACTGATTGATAACAAACGAAATATTTTAATAACCTTTTAAGTAATCAAGTAATAAGTTCCATGAATTTTTAACTATAAGGAATGTATTATCATATTTTTATTCTTATTCAATAGAAAACTAACAAATCATGGTTAGTAAGTATACGTAAGGTAATTTAAGAGCGAAACTCGCTTTTGACCTTGGTTAATAACTTGTCTACAAAAATTGATAATCGATTCTAGGTAGGTTGATAACCAACGAAATATTTTAATAACCTTTCAGGTAATAAGTAACAAGTTTTATAAATTTTTAACTATAAAGAAAGTATTCTCATATTTTTATTCTTACTCAACAAATAACTAGCCAATCATGGTCAGTAAGTACACTTAAGGCCATTCAAGAATGAAACTCATTTCTGACCTTGGTTGATAACTTGTCTACAAAAATTAATAACAAATTTTAAGCTAGTTGATAACAAACAAAATATTTTAATAACCTTTGAGGTAATCAAATAATAAGTTATATCGATTTTTAACTACAAGGAAAGTATTATTATATTCTTATTCTAATACAATAGATCACTAACAAATCATGATTAGTAAGTACACTTAAAACCATTTAAGAGCAAAACTTATTTCTGACCTTTGTTGATAATTCATTGGTATCAATTGATAACCAGTGTAACATTGATTGATAATAAAGGACATATTTTAATAACTTTTCAGGTCAGCAAGTAGATAGGCTAACATTTTAGCCATACTTTATTATCATATTATCATTCTTTTAAAAGAATTTACAAACTAAAAATAATTCATAGGTACATGTAAAGTTAGTTAAAAGTGAAATCCAATACTAACCTTGAATGATAACTTTTATACAGAAGTTGATAAGTAATGCAACAGTGTAATAAATGAAAAATTTTAATAACTTTTTAATTAAGTAAATAGGAAGTCCTTAAAATTTTAACTATATATTATTTTTATATTCTCATTCTTTGATAAGAGTTTACAAACAAAAAATGATTCGTAAGTATATGTAAAGCTACTTAGATAATTTTTAGATAATTTTTTGTCTAAAATTATTTAAAAATATCAAATAATCAAGAATATGTTAAAATAAATATTTGGCATAACAATATTATATAAAAAATTAAAAAATTATTTTTAAATAAAATAATTATTATGATATAAACAAATTTAAAATCTAATTTTTTATATTAATTATATATAAAAAATCTTAGTTTAATTCATCACTAATTATATAAAGAGAAGTGAAAAACATCACGAAAGAAATTTCACGAAGTAACTTACCAATGTATCCAGTTATTGTATCAATATCATGGGTTTTGAGTTTTTTATTTTTATTTTTACTTTTTTTATTTGTTGAGAACAAGGTGCAAATGAGTGTGGCCGCGTGGCATTCGTGACAGTTTCGTAAAGTTGATTTCGTGATGATAGCAATTCTCTTATATGAAATTTTACTTGTCTAAGGGTTTTTTTTTTATTAGTGTGTACTCATAAGTATTATTATAATATTAATTTTGAATTTGTGGTAGTAGTTAGGTAAATTTTTTTTAAAATGATATATTTTAAAAAAATATAATATAAAGATTTTTTAGAAAGTTATAAGTTTTAATACTACTTTCATTTAAATATATTTTATTAATTTTAGACAATTTTTTATCTAAAATCATTTTGAAATTTTTTTTAAGAATATTAAATAATTAAAAATATGCTAAAATAAATATTAGGTATAATAAAAATATTATAAAAAAAATTAAAAATTTATTTTTAAACAAAATAATTATTATGATAAAAAAGAAAAAAATTGAGAATTTAAATTTTTTATGTTAATTATTTATAAAAAAATTTAATTTATTTTATCAATAATTATATAAATTATATAAAATATCAATTGAGGAAGATTTTTGTTGTCTTTCATCAGGGTATATGCATATGTATTATTGTAAGATTAACTCTTCAAGTCTGGAGTAGTGGTTAGATATAGTCTTTTTTAAAATAGCATATTTTTTAAAAAGTGCAATACAAAAACTTCTCAGGAAGTCATCAGTTCTAATATTATTCTCATTCAAGTATACTTTACTAATTTTAAATAATTTTTTATTCAAAAGTATTTTTACAAAATTGTTAAGAGTATAAAAAAATTAAGAATATTCTAAAATAAATATTTGACGTAACGATTTTTTTTTCAAATTATTATACTAATTTATATAGGTAATTTCTGTAAATTAATTTTGATTGATCAATTTTAATATTTCTTAATTTGTATCTGCATAAAATTTGTGAAAAATAAATACATGAGTAGGAAAAAAATTTTACAAGAGACTCTTAATTTTAGTTGTTATAATAGAAAATTTTGAAATATATATATATGGAGAGAAATTAATTTAAATCGATATAAAGAGTTTTACTCTTACAATAATACTTAACTCTTAATTTTATTTTAATACAATGGTAGAGGACCATCTAAATGATGAAAAAGAATAAAAATATTTGAAATTCAATGATCAATATCATTTTTTTTTAATTTGTGTCTGTACAAAATTTATAGAAAACATATATATAAGTGAAAAAAATAAATTACAAGAAAAATTTTTAGAAGGGATTTTTTTAATTATTATAATACATAATAAAATTAAAATGTTATTAACTTTATTTTTATTAAAGTTAATATAAATATTTAAAAAGTCTTGCACATATCACAAGCATTTAGAATAATTTACATGAGAACAATAGTAATTTTTTAATAATATATTAATATTTTCTACTACATTTTTAATAATACACTATTAGAGAAATTAAAATTATTATTTTTTTAAATAAAAAGATTAAATAACTCATTTTCATAATAAAAAAATCGGATCATTTTGTTTTGTTAAGATGAAAGGGCCAAAACTAAAAAAAATTGAGTGCTTCAAATTAAGATTAAATACAAACAAATAATTGATACATGGGTCAAAATTTCATAAAAATAACAATAATGATTATAAATAAATACAAAATAAATTAAAATAATAAATTTTGAATAAATTACATAAAAAAATAAAAAAAGCTTGACTTTTTAATAATAATTAAAAAATAAAAACCAAAAAATTATATAATTTAAATATTTAATAATTATTTTTTTTATTAAATGAGTATATATACACCTCACTAAAAAAATCAAAGGGGATATCTTTACATTTAAAAAAAAAAAGTTATCAGCAACTTCAAATAAAAAAACTTGGTTTCTCGTTTCTAAAAAAAAAAAGTTGGTTTCTCCTGCAAGCAAGCAACCTTCAGTAACCTTCAGCATCATGCTCTGCAACTTTAGATTGAAAAAGCGCTGGTTTCTCATTGCCAAAAGAAAAAAGTTGGTTTTTTCAACTGAGCAACCTTTGAGAGCCGCATCCAAATTCACACCATCAACATTCTCTCCAATCAATTACAGCTTCATCTTCTTCCGCCCTCCATGACTGCAACATTTAGCTTCTTGAAACTTATTCCAAAGACCGGCCAAATCACGCCATTTTCTTCAGGATTTTCACGGTAATGCTTCGAGTATCAAGTGTCCCCAAAACTCATGCAATTTTGTTGATAGAGACGCATCCATTCGCGGAGGCCGGAAGCTTGAAGCTCCAAAAAACTGCAGTTTAGACATGATTTTGAGCCACAAATTTCATACAAACTATTAATAATCAGATTAATCCATAAAAAAATCACCAGATATTTGAAAATCCAATAGCCCCAATTTCAAATCGTGAGTTTCTCTGGTAGGTAACCCCTGAGTTTCAAATTACGAAAAAATCATATTCAAGGAGAACAGGACTTGATTGCAATAAAAAGAATATTTGGGTAAAAATGAAATAAACACAAAACTCATTGTAACCTATAATAACAGGTCAATAAAGAAGAGTATGGATACTCCAAAGTTTCGTTGAAGTACTGTAGCACGCTCCATGCAAGTCAAGGAAATTGTATAAAAGGATATGTTACAAATAGGATAGATGAAGACTTCGAAGAGCAAGCTTTCTATTGCTGTTAATTGTTCTGCAACTTAAAAATTCATGTAGCACTAGATTAAGAGAATCTATGGCAAAAATATTCTTTAAATGAAATTTGATTCTTTTAAAATGATGAGTGTATTTTAAATATTAAAATATAAGTAGATAACTATTGATTAAAAAAATTAACAATTTAACTTTGATTGTTTATTTGGATTTGAAATCCACTAAAAGATGTCCTTATTTATAGGTGTTTGGTGTTACTTGTTAGTAATTAGATGAGGTGACTTGTTGTGCCCAATGACTATTGTTTTGGACAAGATCCAAGGATAGGGTATTTGGAACTCGATCCAAGATGGTTAAATTTGTTATTTTAGACACTTTAATTGAACAAGCATTTATATATGTAAAAAATACTTCGATGATCAAGTTAGGAGGAGCAGTAACAAACTATTGAGTGAGGATGATTTTTCATGCTTGAGGGAGTCTTCTTATATAGATCAGTGAAGAAATCTATTTCTGAGTAGAATCTTACTAATTAACTGGAATAATTAATCAAAGATTCATATTGACAAAGGTTGACCCTTATTGAGGGAGATTTCTCTTCTATTGGAATGTAGGTCCTTTTAATCTCGAGATATTAGGGATTTGATGATTATACTATCATGTTATTTCGATGGGACTCATATTATAATAGTACCGAAGACAACAACTACTTTCCAAGTTCTTTATACTAGGAGTAATTTTTTTTTTACAGAACAGGTATCTATGGAGATTATCCACTGCAAGGCATGGGGACTATTTTCTCGATTAATATTTTATACATATTACGAATTTTTTAGAAAGGATGAAAATTTATATGCTAAAAATTGTTGAGAAAATTCATACTATTCAAATGATAATTATTTACTTTACTTACGTGGATTGATTGTTACAAATTATAACTAAACTTGGTGTATTGTGTACAACATTTTTTTTTTGTTTTTCAAGTATTTCTGCTTGGTTAAAATTTTCACCAACACAAACATTAGTTTGCTATACTTCTCAATGCAATAATGTGAGAAGGAAAAAAATTGTATACACAAAATCTAAAACAAACATACAAATTGTTAGACAAAGTTGTGATTTGTATTGCTAAATTTTCTTCATTTATATTTTTTTTATGATTTTTAATGTTTATTTTAAATTATTAAATATGCTTAGATGCTCATAGATACAGAGGCCGTTTTTGTGATAGTCCAGATTTAGTTTGTGGGGAACTTTATGTATAACACTGTTCTAAAAACTAGACCGGTATGATGAGATATCTTAAACCAATATTAGAATCGGAGAACCGACCGCAAACTAGGTCAAACCAGCGGGAGGTTCAACGGCCAACCACCAAAGCAAAGATGATAACTAACTACTCATTTTACATATTATATATTTATATTATATTACGGTTTTGTATGAAGGTATATGAGATAAAATATATTTTAGTTATTATAATAATTTTTATTAATATTATTATATTAATTATTCACTTTCTTTTTGTCTTACTTATCAATTTTTCATATTAATAAAATAATGTTTTAATTTTAAATAAATATAAAAATAACTATATATATATATATATATATATATATATATATATATATATATATATATATATATATATATATATGTTAACCTACTTTCCGTCATGTATAGGTTAATATCCTATCTCTTTTAATTTGACAAAATCTCCTTTTCTTAATTGACAATGTCTATTTTAATCATTATTAATCTTAAAAATTTTCAAACATTGAAAAAATTAATAATTAATTAGGTAAAATTTTCTCTTTTCTAATAATTATCAATCTTATAAATTGTGTTAAATAAAAAATTAATAATCTTATTTAATCAACTTAAATTACAACACATTAAAATAAATTTAATTTAATTAATTAAATAATGACACGTTAAACAATTTTATCTTGATAATATTGTTCACCAACACTAAAATTTGCAATAATTTTAAGAAATGATTGTTGATTGGCTTTTATCGTTATATTTAAAATTAGAGTAAATTTAGTCAAAAAAAATGAAGATAAATTTTGTAAAAAATAAAATTTTGTCTCATGCAATTGGATTTAATATTGATATATTGTTAGTGTAAAGCTTGTTTATACTATTATCCAATAACATGTTATTTAATGTTTAACTTTGTAAGTAATTGTTATTTGTGACAATATGTAAAAGAAAAAAAAAGATTAAGATAAGTAAAAAAAGGGAATAAGTTAAAAAAAAAGAGAGAGATAAATAATTGTTATTTAAGTCCCACATTGAAGAAAGAAATTTTATATTATTTTAGTTTTAAGCTCCATATCAAAAAATTAGTAAACTCTTTCTCTTAGGAATAGTTATATATAGACCTTAAGGCAGGCAAATTTAGTTGCCTTTTCCCTCTAGACTTTTTGTAAAAGAATAAGATATTCTAATAAATTTTGAGAGCAGGATCTGACATATAGTTAGAGTTTAGGTTATTATCTACTACATATCTATTTATGATTTTTAATTTCAAACAAATTTTAGAATTTTTTTATTTTGAATATATTAGAGCCTTTGATACTATTGGAATAAGTAAAATTTTGAAAAACTCACATTTGGCTTCTGAGCATGGTTATAATGAAATGATGGATGAATTGATAACTTTTGTTGATAGAAAATATATTGATAAAGGTTTGGAACAATTATAATAATTGTTTCATATATTAGTTTTGGACCAGTGATGGTCATTGTTATAGACAATGATTTTTGGATCATTAATGATAATTGTTTCAAAATATAGTTTGATGCTATATTGATAATTATTATCGGTATTAGTTACTTTATGAACAACATATCTCCAGATTTTTGTTTTTTTTGTGCGTGTTTTTTTATGTAAGAAAATGTTATCTTTTAAATAAGAATTATTTAATAAATTAAAATTTTTATTCCCACTTAAAAACTTATTTTATTGAGGAATATCTTACTGTATATTTTTTTTTGTAAATTATTTTTTTGAGAGAAAAATCATGTCAAAATACTGTATCTAACAATAGTAAATCTTAGCCTTTGTGTACCTATGATTAGACTCTGCAAAGGAGATGCTAACACTGTGTTAAGTTAGTACACATGAGTTGGTTATGGATTTTGAGTGTAATGCTCATTCATTCAAACCTTGGACTTATTAGTTTAGTTAGTTTACCCTCGAACTGTGTACTTGATCAGTTCAGTTCAAGCTTTGGACTTGTCAGATTGGTTAGCTTACCCTACAAGCTGTGTGCTCGATTTGTTCTGGTTCTGTTTGGTCAATTATTTCACTTGAATTATATTCTAATTAATTTTCTCAATGTTTAAGATTTGTTATTAGAAATTATTTATTTATTTTAATATTTTGTTATATTTCTTTATGAAATTTATAATGACTGTGATTTAGAATTGTTATATTTTCGAAGGAATTATATATGCTTGTTATATTTTTTTAGGTATATGTGTTAGATTTTATTGCTACATATTATTTTAGAAATTATTTTTTTATTAATCATGGAAAAACTTGTGCTCCTGCTTGTCTTATTTCTAGTGTAATAAATATTAACTACTCACTGAATTATAAAGTCACCCAAATTATCGTTATATATTTTTCAGATAAGAGAAAAGAGATTATTTTTGGTTCAGTTCTTACGGTTTGATCGAGAGAGTTTTTGTTATTTTTGGTGAGTTTTACACACTGCTCGTGTGGGCATGTTTGAACTTTTTTTAAGTTTAATTTATGTTGGATTTGAAAGCCTTGTTGGCTAACACTCTTATATATGCTCCATTATTTTTACAAGTAGGATCGATGTAAGTTTAATATCTGTTAGTTACTAATTAAATTATCTTATGGTATTTTATTTTGTAATAAAGCGTTGGTAGTTGAGATTTACCTATATGATATTATAAGTTTAAACTTTTGAGGCTTTATGGTGGCTATTTTAGATTGCTTGTTCTAAGTTATAGGATTATGACTTGTATAGCTTGGGTAAGGTTACTGTAAACCCTTGTCAAATGCCAGCCATAACAAAGTTAGTATTAGAGCTTTAAGTTGTCTTTGTAGATAATTATTGTCGGATTTAACCACGCAAGTGCACGTATTGTAACAAGTAATAAAGTGATTAATAGATATTGTTCTCACAGAGAATTGTATATATTAATGTTAAGTACTAAAATTATCTTAACTTAATCTTATCCAAACAAACCGAATAACTAAATAAATAAAAAGAAAACTAAATGCAAGTAAATAACAAAAAATAAAGAACTAAGAAATTAATGTAAATAAGCCTAGGATTACAATTTCTCACAATAATTCATTTGGAATGCCTTAATTCTTTCTTAACTTGTAATCATGAATTGTTAATCTAGAAATCTAAGTCTTTCATATGCAACTTGTGATGATAAATTGTTAACTTAGGGATCTAAGTCTCTCATATACATCTTTCGATGGCCATATAAAACTACCACTCTTATTCTATTCACTATATTCCTATGAGAACATATATAAGAAAAAAGCATTAATTCACAAATGTAAGTATATTTCAATCTTATAAATGAATCAATTCGTTCGATACCCAGATGGCTTGAACATATGTTATTTCATCTATGGTTTAAATATAAATTCTCTTTCTCAAGTTCAATTCAGATTTACCTAATCATCTAATTGGTGATCAAGTAATTAGAAGTATTAAGATTAAGATGAAATAAACAACTCAAAAAGCATTGAAATAAGAAGGAAAGAAATCAAGAGAATCAAACTACATGTGGGTTTAATTGGAATCCTAAAAACTAAAATTAAATTAGTTTATGCCAATAAAAAGAAAATACAACTAAAAACCAAATAAGTTCCACCATCAAGAACAAAACAAAACAAAAAGAAAGAGTAGAAGAAGAAAAGAGGAAAAGATCTTCAATCTTCAAGTCTTTAATCTCCTCTTACTTGCATGCTTGATAGCTTCTCTCTTGGGACTCCAATTGTCTTTCAAGTCTCTCTAAAAGTAAGTCTTTTATTGTAATATGTCTCTTTCATTAGGATTAGGTATCTTTAGGAATCAAAATCCTAAAAGCCCAAACCCAATTAGTATTTAAAACTATTTCAAATTCTTTTCTAACTAATTACATTGGCCATACAATTTTCTTCCAAGTTGTGTAACTTTCTAGAAGCAAAATTAGACTTCGACTTGAATACAAAAGTTGAAACCTTATGTCTTATCTAACCATAGGCTTTGGAATCACGTGAATTTGACCACTGTAACTGAAAATATCATCAAATTACTTCGCAAATATTAGATTACACATGATTAAATATTTAAAATTTGACTCCAAGCCCATCTAACGATCTTTTTTTCAAAGGAATTTCTTCAAAACATCTCTAAACCCTGAAAAATATCACAAAGAAATAAAGAGCATGCTAGGAAGAAACAATTAACAAATCAAAACTAAAAAGTCTTAAATTAATCAAAATTAAAATCAATTTGCTATTAAAACAAATCCTATATGCATAACTTTTCTCAATACAACAATAATAGAGCAAGTTTTATGTAATAATATCGAAATTATGCTACGAGCCTAAGCATACTTGTAACATCCCCATTTAAGTAAATATAAATTTTAAAATTTATAAAGTAGTTTTTATTTTATTTTATCATTTGTCATTAGAAATGTTTTATTTATTTTTAGTATTTCTATTTTAGCATTTAAATAGAAGAGAACAATAAAAATTATTTAAGAGAAACTAGAAATAGTTGAAATACTTAAAGGAATAGTAAAAACTATACAGTAACAATTTAATAATTTTGAGATTGCAAATGAGAGCATTTTTGTCTAGTAAAATATTTAAACACATAAATTATCTAAATTTATTTTATAAATTATTAATTATTTTCTAAGCATCTATAAATTAAAATAGGTGAAATTAGCATACTCTAACCTAATTAAAAATTGATATTTAGAAAGATTTATATAAGTAAAAATATAATTGTTTAAAATGGCCTATAACACTATGACAAGTGTCCAATTTTAATCAGATAGGAGAAATAATCACTGTCTGTCTAGAGTAATTAAATGGATTAACATGATCAAAAGTAAGCATTTACATTGATTGCCTAACAAGACAAAACAAGATTAAAAATATTAAACAAACTCAATAATTCCCCTTGTGTCCCCTAACCCTGTGGCCAAGCCAAAGAAAAGGAGAAAAAGAAAAAAAAGAAGAAGAGAGAGAGGCAGCCATAGCCACGGCTAGGAAGAGAAAGGAGAGAAGAGAAGAAGAAAAGAGAAAGAAAGGAGGAAACAAGCCCAAACCCTCACCAAGCTTCAACTTCAAGAGGTAGGAAATTCAAAACCTATCTTTTTCCTTTTTAAAACCATAATTTCGTGGTGGTTAGTGAACTTGAATCTATGAGACTTTCTCTCTCTAGAGTTTTTGGTGTGGTTATGGGTAGTTTGGAGTAAGGTGAACCACTTAGGTGAAGGTTCCAAACCTATTTTCAAGTGGGAGGTTAAGTTTCCCAAGTTGCTATACTTAGGGTTCTTGGGTTAGAATCTTGATAAGATGTAATTTTGAGGATTTTGTACGGTTATGAGCTTGATTAGATAATTTAGGATCATTGTTGTTCGTGAATTTTGTTAGAAATCACTTGAAATAATGAGATTTGGACCCCCTAGCCCACAACCATACTAGGGTTTTAGGATGAATTTTTGATGATTTTTATTGTTTAATGTATAGTCTTGATGGAAATAGGTGATATTTGTTTTTATGGATAATTCTTGCTTAATGAAATGAAAATCCATACTAGTGCATGTGTTGATGGCTCACGACCAAGCTAGGTAGTTTGATTGAACATTTGTGATTTTTATTGTTATAATTTTAGTTTAAGTATATAATGATAATTTTAAGGTTTGTGAGCGGATTGGTTGTGTGATTCCTCCTATATTTTGAATTTAATGTTCATGTATGGCAATGGAACTCTTGGTGTGAGTTAGTTTTGTGTTATGTATAGTTTTGTTAAAGCTTGTTTGAATTGATGCATATATGGCCAAGTGGATTTTTTGAGTTGTTATGTGTTGAATTTGATGTTAGTAGGTTAGTTGGGTGATTGAGAATATGAGACTAAGTGAAAATTTGAGTTAGAAGGAAGTATGAAATGTGGCAACTATTTCCACACTCATGGCCATGGTGGTTTAAATAGGTAGGTGATTTATTAAATTGTGTGTGAGTTAAAGTTTTAGTTTTGTACAAATTTTAGAGGGAAAATAAAGGATTTAATCATTAGAACACTTACATGGGGTATTCTTTAGGTCACGGCCATATTGGGAGGAAAAGAACATAAATTGTTTTCTTATGAGCTATGGGTTCAAGGATATGACAAAGAAGTTAAATAGTGAAATTGAGGTGATTGAGAGATGCATTCTCTTGTATAATGTCTCTTTGAGATGTTAGTGCTTTAAAAGTTCACTCTCAATATGTTACATGCTCACTTTAATTAAGAGAAAGACATGAGCTAAGCTTGGATGTGATCATCTAAAGAAAGAAATTGAATTTGAGGTGATCCATAAAGATTAGAAAAGAATTTCTAATAAAATATCATGGAAGAAGTCTATGAGAAGTCCTACATGTATCTAGGTCCACTTTGTAGATAGGTCAACCAAAGGTATAGATAGTGGAGTGGAATCCACCAGTGCATATGTGAAATGGCCATTCTGGTTTTAGGGGATGAGCTATGTAAAGAGAGAATTCTTAAATAGTTAAAGTTTTAGATCATGTAGACAAAAGAGAAATTTAAAAGGGTTAAGCCTTAGTTTAAGCTTAGTGAGCATGTAACATAAAGTTAAGTTTCATGGAATTGTAAATGTTAATTGTTGTTCATATTTGATATTATTGATTAACCATAAAACCGTGTTTTCTATATTTATTACAGTTGGAAAGGCTATAAAATTTATTTTCTTATTTTTATATACTTGACTACCTACTGAGAATTCATTTCTCACTCTTATAAAACTGTAGCATTTTCAGAGCCTCTTGTAGCTGACAGAAGATGAGAATATATATCTTCCTGTATATTGACACGAGCTGGATGTCTCCTCAGAGGAGGACCAATTTGCTTTGGTTATTTAGGATGTTGATTGGTAGTAGTTTAGGGAGAATTAGCTTTGTATGTAACATGTACTTGTGAGATACTGACCTTGATTTTTATTTCCCTGCATCGCTGAGTGAGGCCAATAGTTTTTTTGTATGTGCATATATACATAGGTTGGAGTGCAGGCAAAATGACAGGTTAACAATCTTTTGAATGTATAGTAATGTATAATTATATACAGGTTAGAAATCTTACTTATGTATAATATTACATAAGGTATTTTGTTCTTAACCTTGTGAAATAATATTGTGCTGTTCTTTATTCCTGACATGGATAGTTGATGTGCAATGTGGTTGCATGAAAAAAATTTAGAATTTATTTGATGGGAAGAAGTTATTTAGGAGCTTAAGTGGAATAAATTTTCCTTATAGTAATTACGCGTAATTAGATATATTTACACTTTTGAGCGATATTTTTATTATGTGAATAATATTTTGTGATCCAGTATTAAATTTGGACTTTTTGACACGTGTCTGATATTTTTATTCCATCAAGAGAATTTAATGTAGGCACGTGATCACCAAAATAATGATTTAAATAATTTAATCAATTTTATTAACCTAATAAACACGTAATCTTAACTTAAAATAAATTAAAACTAATTTACACATTAATTTAACTTAAATTAAATTTACTAATTAATTTTTAACATGTAACACAATATTTACACTAGGTAGGGTGTTACAATACTCATAATTAAGATGTTATTAAAGACTTATTAGAGTGTCTATCATTTCTTTTAGAAATTTTGAATAAGTAGATTTCCTTCACTTTTTATGTTATAGAAAAAAAGGTCAAAGTTTGATATGATTGCACATTGCAAGTATGAAAATCTACGATAAATTCTTTATCCTTTAAGTATGATAATCTGTAACTAGTCTAAGTCATTTGTTTAATTGCTTTATATTCTTGTAAAGAAATGATTAGATATGAACATGATTGCTAAGTATATAGGATATGTTTGTAGTAAAATGAAAAGCAGGCTAGTAAGATCTAAAAGTAGAAAGGCTAATTAAATCTAGCAATTCTAGATTACACGATATACTCATTATATATATGGTTTCATAAGGGATTGGATGTCCACTTATTATACAAGATAAATTTGAAAAGAATATATGGATACTGATTGAAAGTACTTAAAGGATAGAAATAATTTTTCTTGTTGATCTAATTTATGAAATATACTTATTATAAATATGATTATTCAAGGAATAAGAAGTAAAGGAGTATGTTTAAGGAAAAGTTTACATGTGTTATAGTTTGAATATGGTACTGACTTAGAAGAAAAATGTGATATAGAGACATAAAGAATGTATACTTATGGTTACATATGAGTTAAAATGTTATGGTTGATGATTGATTGAAATCATTGAAGAGATTTATTTAAGAATGATAATTTAGGATACTGTAGCCTGCCATGATATAACAACTTTTGTAAACTTCCAAACTAAGAGTTAGGATCTAACACGGGTAAATATATTAGCCCATAGTCTATGCTTTGTTTGGGACAGATTTGAAATATATTGAGCATGCCTTTTTGGAATGTCCTTTTAGGTGGCAATTTAATGGATTTGATAGAATGTTTATGACAAATAGGAATATATTTATGCTATAGTTTGAAGGATTTGTTGATTCAAATTTTGGAAATTTGAAAGATCCTAAACATGGTACAAATGTTTAGTTTACTTTAAGTGTTAGATAATTATGTAAAGATAGGAATGTCGGTTGAGGTATAATTTAGAATCTTATGATTGGATATGAAGATCTATAATGAGTTTAAATATGCTTATAGGATTTAATTTTGATGGTTTAGTTGATGAGTAAAATAAAAAATACTACTTCAGACAGTATGAGTAGTTAGATAATGTTATTTATGGTTTTGACATGAAATGACGATTAATGATAGTTTCTTTACATAGAGATGTTATTGCTTTGAGACTTGGTAACGAAATTATATATTGGCTAACGAGTAATAAATATTTCAGTTAGGAATTAGAAATTTTTTTGATTAATATATTATAAGAAGTCAGAAGATAAGGTAATTGGCTTGCGGTATTAGCATATCACAATGTGGTTTTGGTTCTTAATCTTGTTGGGATAAACAAAGTTAGAAAACTATAAATTTATCATTTTGTCCTTAGATGCTCAAGAATGAGAATTTGAAATTGTCTCTTTTGGTACAAGAGTGATTGATTAAATGATATTAGTTTGGCATATAGATAATGTTAAAGTTATGCTTAGATAAAGTTCTACTGAAAATATACTCATATTAAATATTGAGGTATATAAGGAAACTCCTTGTTTATATTTCCTAGAAAAGGTAAATGTTATGAGGTAGTATATTTTTTTTACTCTTGTTATTTAAGAATTGTGGAAATGACATAAAATTGAAAAGTGTTACTCACTCAGGATTTAGAAACTCAACGATTGCTAGAGGTCTTTAGATATATAGTCTTGGTCAGCTAGTCTGGAAAAGCAAATAGATCAATTGAATATATTGTATTTGTTTTAAAAATATTTGGAAATCATTGTAACTTTGAGATAATTCTGTTTGGCATCTATTAGGCTATTGTTAGAAGTATGTAAATAATTGTTGAGTAAAATTAGAGGCTTGATTGATCAAAATTTAAGTTCAATGGCTAGAAAATATTGTCATCAATAATAAGTAGTAAATCCCTATAATTCATGGTTTTATAGCAAAAGTGGTTTAAGAGTGAAAAAGGTTTACCTTGAGATTTATACTGTTTTGAAGAATAAATAGATACTAATATATTAGTATTAGAATTTTAAGTGAATATCTTGGCAACACCTTGAACTGCTTGTTCGTATTGATTCTGATTTAGTTTTGGATAGCCAATTATAATGAGGTTTACGTAGTGATTATTCAATTTTTGAGTTTAAGGTTATGGCCAACTACTTGTTTGGCATTATAAAAAGTTTGTTAAATTTATTTGTAGATAGGACTATAAATTAATATGAATGAGCATATGGTTTTATGCACTTTTTGATCATCGAATAGTCATGTTTAGAGCAGAAATTTTAGTGTGATAGACTCTAAAGTGTTTTGAATATCATGTATGTATGTTACATATATGAGTTAAGGCAGATTTAATATGCTATTGATGAAAGATTAAATTGGCAAGTATTTGGATGCCCAAACCTTTGAATTTAATGTTGATATTTTTATGGTGCATGTAAAATGTGAGTAAACATATCTGCAAAGTTTCATGGTTATCAAGGGGGTAAAAAAAATAAACTAAGTTAACCATATTGGACAAATGGCTAGACTTAGTTATGAGAATTTTTTGAAAAAAATTAATATATGGTCTATTGATTTGGTTACGATAAAGGATTAAATGATTGTTCAAGAACTTAATACTTTATGAGAATAAGGTTTGACACCTTAGGATTAAGACTATAAATTTCAGAAATTTTAAAAAAAATTTGGAGACAAGTTAGATACCCAATGTGGACAATTATGATTTATTTATGTTACATAGTACACAAAATTGTTTGAGTGAGTTCAAAGATGAAAGTTCACCCAAACAAAGTTAATGTATGAATGGACAACAAAAAAAGTTGACAATTAAGTTATTTGTAAATAAAGTATGGTGGTTAGAAGACTGTAATATAGCAAGGTTTAAAATTAAGAACTAAGTTTTATATTTGAGTATCTGAAACTAAAGGTCTCTTAAGGTAGAGAAATATAAGGCAATCGGATGGAATAGTGAAGCAAAGGACTATATTGTTTTGATTTATAGGATTGGTTTTGGAATCTTTCCTAAATGCGAATAAGTGAAGCATGATTATAATGAAATCTGATATACGATGATTAAGGCCATAGATGTTAATTATGGATAGGTTTTTAGACATTGAAAGCCTAAGAACTTGATTAATTGATTGAACTTACATGTTAATAGAAAGTGATTGATGTTATTTGGTATTATAATGGTTTCGATATCTATAAAAGATCTAATAATATAATTTCTTTAAGTGAATTTGAGTATTTTATAGTTAACACATTAAATGTTAAGTACAGAGATCTTATGGTTTTAGTAAAGAAAGAAATAAAATGTTTGACAGCATTATATTACTAAGCTAGCCAACCAAGTCAAAGTTTTGAGGCGATTAAAGAACTTATTGTCAATATTTGTCATATTAGATTGAGGAGATCAATTAATTGCTTAATTTAGAGATCCTTTCATATAGCCATAAAGATCATTTAGATTTGATATTAGTCTATTATTATTAGACTGTGGTCAATTAGGGAGAACTATTTGGATGTTAAAGAACATATTTTGTCCTTGTGTTCTAGACTTTGGAGGAAGTTAGAACTAACACTTATCTTTGGTGAAAGTTAACATATAGCAACAATTATAAGTATATTTAGATAAAACCTTTTGGGAACTTAAATGAGAAACAATGGTGATTACCGATTGGTTGGCTGAGGTTGGAAAGGCTAAAGTGTTGGAGTTAGATTTAATTCAAGATAGCTAGTAAGCAAATTAGATTAGATCATGATTGTTGGATGAAAGCTAAATGTCTCAGCTACGTAGAACAAACAGTGGTAATAATTGATAGACAAGTGAAGCATTTATGCTCTAAAGATGTTACTTCGGTGAAAATTGCTTAGCGTGGAACATCAAGTGAAGGAATGATTTGGGAACATAAGACGACTATGTGTGAGAAGTACCCACATCTATTCGATGAACAAAGGTAGTAAGAAATTCAAATTCAAGGATAAATTTATTTTAACGGGAGAAAAATGTGACAATAAGTAAAAGAAAAAAAAAGATTAAAACAAGAAAAAAAGTATAAGTTAAAAAACAAAGAGAAAGAGAACGAATTGTTGTTTAAGTCCCACATCAATGTAAACACTATATTTTGCTTCGGCCAAAATAATTTTTAGAAAGAAATGATAAAAATCAAGAAATGAAAATAAAGAAAATATGTCACTCCTAAAATTCAAATTTGTAACTATTTTAGGCTAATTTACTCAGTAATTGGATTTTTAAGAAAAACAAAAGCAAAAATCAAAAAAAGAAAATGTTAAAAATTAAAAAATAAATATAAAAAAAATCAAAATCAAATTTCTTTGGCCCAATTAAAATACATAAATTCATCACACTTTGGTCCATTCTTTTAACTCAAAAATGTTATTAGGCCCATTTTATCAAAATCTCTTAATCCAAAATAAATTTTATCCAAATAATAAGATGGTCCAAATCTTTTTGTATTTTATTTTATTTTTTTCTTTATACATATTTTGTATTTCTAGAATTTTCACATATGCCAGCACACTATTTTTTTTTTCTTTCTTTTCCTCTTTTTCTTAAGCCTCACACGGCCAGCTCACATTGAGAGATGAGAGGGAATCTTTCTGTTACAAAAAGATAAAAGGGAAGTAGCTAACCTCACACCCCGGGATGGTTACACACGCACGTAGAAGGCAAGAGAGAGCATACAGGAGAGAATTCTATTACTAAAAGAAAGAAAGCAAGGGAGCAGGGGATTCGGTGAAGCAGAAAGAAGAAAGAGGAAAGGAGGAGGAGCTCATCTCACACACTGGAAATTTTTGGATTGGGATCTCATCTTCATACACCCATAGCAGCACAAGCACACACACACACAAAAAAAAAAGAGGGCTGGGAGAAGAGAAAGAGCAGAGGGAGCGTTCTGAGAAAGAATAAAACGAAGAAAAGTCCTAACATCTAATTCATCACTGGTATATGTCCCTCATTCCCATCTTCCATCAATTTCTTGGAGCTTGTTCGTTGATTTGGTTTTCTTGTGAGTTTTTTCTCCTTCTTCCTCTCTGCACACAGACCACTCCTCACACAAACCATCACCGCCATAGGGCTCAACCAGCAAGCACATGTACACTGCAGCACATTCTCACCCACACGCCTCACTGCATCGGCTCACTAACCGCTGCACACACCCTTCTGCACAAACCACAAGCTCCTCGGCACTTTCACTCTCACAAGCACCCACAACACCACAATACTCAAGCCTCCCCAGCACTCTCATTCGTTCACATTCACAATCCCTCACCTCTATACGGCATCGTTACTCCACACGCACCACCACAACACAGTCCACTCTACCACACACGACACAAAGCACTCCTCACTGCACACACCAGCAACTCATTGCATCTCACGGAACCTCTCTATAGCACCAGCTCACATGGCATCACTTAATCACGAGCACCACAACAGCACCCACATAGCACCCCAGATTCCGCATCCCACCTCACTCACCATGGCACCCTTCACATCGTTCATCCATCCACAAAGCAAACTTAGCACCTCAGTTCACCTACACCTTCACCGAGACACCCACCATCTCACCTGCACTCCTTCACTGCCTCTGCACTGCGCACCACTTCTCAAGGCACAAACAGAGCACACTCCTCACAGTCCAAAAAACAGAGCGCACCCAAATTCTTCTCAACACTCCTTCACCCACACCTCCACAGTCCACAAGCAGCTTCACCCACGGCTAACACCTCCACAGATGCATTTCATGGCCAAGTTCCATAGTACCCACAAACCAGTTTTCTGCTGCCTCTGTTTCCTTTTTGTTTTCTTTCATTTGGTTGGCTGTGACTCATTTGGGTCTTAATTGTAGGATAGTCCACTTCTTATTGTTTCCGTTTAAGTTAGAATATGTACACGTTTTTTTTTTTTTCCCGTTAACTCTCTGTCAATAAATTTATTTGGGTCAAATTTTTGGATTTCATTCTTTTCATTGGACTGGTTTGATATATCTATTTGGATCATTCTTAATGGGTTAATTTGACTTATAATGTGTTACTTAGTTCTAGTTTATTGTGGTGTATATTTTAATTTTATTTTTTAGCATTATTCTTTAATATTGCAAGGCCCATTTGATGTATGTATGTATGTAGTATGTATGTATGTATGTATGTATTATTATTATTATTATTATTCTGGTATTTGTTAGAATTTTGGCAAGAATTTTAAATTATTTTAATAATCCTTACATCTTCATTTCATCACATTTTTTATTTTATTTCATGTTTATTCTTTTTAAATTAATTCACAAAATTCATATAATGAATCCATATTATTTGAGTAAGGTCAACTCGTTAATTTGAAAAATAATATATTCGAGACCTTATCGTCGTGATGGCTCTTTGATATCAAAATTAAATTCAATTAATCAATCCTTAATAAACTAGGAATGATGTTGCTGTGATGATTCTTCCATCTCAAAAATAATTTAGGATCACTAACGGTTAATATTGTCGTGACTGCTCTTTGACTCGAAAGTGAAATAAATTTTTTTAATTAGCTAATCATCAAAATATCCCTTTTATTTAATCATTTAAAACTCTTAATTAATTAATTAGGGATGATATTACTGTGACGGCTCTTCCGTTTTGAAAATAATTTAAGATCATTAATAGTTAATGTTGCCGTGACGGCTCTTTGACTCAAAAGTGATATAGATTTTTTAAATTAATCATCAAAATATCTTTATTTATTTATTTATTTTATTTTTTTATTTAATCATTCAAAATCCTTAATCAACTAAGGACAATGTTGCCATGATGACTTAACGGCTCTTTAATTCAAAAGTGATATAGTTATGAATCATTTTCTTAAAAAATCAACTATCACCAATGCATTTTTAATTGAATCAATCCTTAATTTCAACTTTACAACACACAAACATTTTTACATTAATTAATACACAAATCATTTTGCAATTTCTAATTAAAATCCTTCAACACACAAGTATTTTCTACAAAAACTGCATGGCTTTGATTTTCTATTGCATGTGGGGATACGTAAGCATACAATGCGAGCTAAAACTGTAAACATTTTCAATTAATTCTATGTTTATTTTTATCATTTTTTGTTATTTGCTATCTTTATTTTTTGGGGCAAATTAAATACATTTTAAGGTGATAATCATTTTTGCACAATTAGCTTTATGATAATCGTCTTAGGATAGATATATCAGGGATGCAGTAGGATTAAGTTTATACCATTCTCTGTGCATAATTAGACTCAAGAACCTGATCTCATTTTCAAAGACCAGTTTTCTTAATAAAAAGGTTTTTCAAATTATTTTTCCATTCAAATAAAAATTGGTGGTAACTCCTAATTTTTTTATAAATTTAGTTACCTCTCGTCGCGGTACTCTTTGAGTACGTTGTGATTGTTAGAAAGAAGTTTTATATTGTTTTAGTTTTAAGTCCAACATCAAAAAACTAGTAAAATCCTTTCCTTTAGGAATGGTTATATATAGACCCTAAGGTAGGCAAGTTTAGTTAAGATCAAGATGAAATAAATAACTCACAAAGTATTGAAATAATAAGGAAATTCAAAATACATGTGGGTTCAATTGTAATTCTTGAAAATAAAATTAAATTAGCTTATGCTAATAAAAAGAAAAGAAAATTAAAAACCAATTAAGTTCTACCATCAAGAACAAAACAAAACAAAAAGAAAGAGTAAAAGAAGAAAAGAGGAAAATATCTTCAATCTTTAAGTCTTTAATCTCCTCTTGCATGCATGCTTGATAGCTTCTCTCCTTATACCTCAATTATCTTTCAAGTCTCTAAAAAAGTAGGTCTTTTATTGTAGCATGTCTCTTCCATTAGGATTAGGTGTCTTTAGGTATCAAAATCCTAAAAGCCTAGGCCCAATTAGTATTTAAAATTATTTCAAATTTCTTTCTAACTAATTATATGGGTCGTATAATTTTATTTCTAGTTGTGTAACTCTCTAAAAGCAAAATTAAACTTCGACTTGAACACAAAAGTTGAAGCCCTATGTCTTATTTAATCATAGGCTTTAAAATCACATAATTTTGACTACTACAACTCAAGATATCATCAAATTACTTTATAAAGGTTAAATTACATAAGATTAAACATTTAAAATTTGACTCCAAGCCCATCTAATTATCTTTTTCAAAAGAATTGCCTCAAAACATCTCTAAATCCTGAAAAAATATCACAAAGCAACGAAGAGTATGCTAGGAAGAAACAATTAACAAATCAAAACTAAAAAGACTTAAATTAATCAAAATTAAGATCAATTTACTATCAAAACAAACTCTACATGTATAACTTTTCTATATAGACCCTAAGGTAATAAACTCTTTCTTCCTAAGAATGGTTATATATAAACCTTAAGGCAAGCAAGCTAGTTGCCTTTTCCCTCTAGACTCTTTGTAAAAGAGTAAGAAATTCTAATATATTTTGGGTGCAGGATCAGACGTCAGTTCAGATTTCGATTTATCTTGGCTTAAGCTAGAATGGTATAGGAAACTTCCAATTCAGTGAGGTAAATCGTTGGAGGAGGACTCAATTAAAAATCACTAAGTACTGTGAATTGTTATTTTGTACTATATGTCTATTTGTGATTTTTAATTCTGAACGAATTTTAGATTTTTTATTTTGAATATATTAGAGCCTTAGATATTCTTGGGACAAATAAACTTTTGAAAAACTCACATTTGACTTCTGAGCATGGTTATAATAAAATGATAGATGAATTGATAATTTTTTTTGATAAAAAAAAATATTGATAATGGTTTGGAACAATTATGAAAAATTTTCATGTATCAGTTTTGGACCAGTGATGGTCATTGTTATAAACAATGGTTTAAGATCATCAATGACAATTATTTCATAATATGGTTTGACGCTATATTGATAATTATTATCAGCATTGGTTGCTTTATGAAAAGCATATCTCAAGATTTTTGTTTTTTGTGAGTTTTTTTATGTTAGAAAATGTTCTCTTTTAAATAAGAATTATTTTAATAAATTAGAATTTTTATTCCCACTTGAAAACTTATTTTATTGAAAAATATGTTACTGTAATTTTTTTATGAATTATTTCTTTGGAGAAAAGCCATGTAAGAACACTGTATCTAACAACCGTAAATGTTAGCCTTAGTACACCTAGAATTAGACTATACAGAGGAGATGCTAACTCTGTGTTAAGTTTGTACACATGGGTCGGTTATGAATTTAAAGCGTAATGCTCATTAGTTCAAGCCTTAAACTTGTCAGTTTGATTAGTTTACCTGTGAGCTATATGCTCGGTCAATTCAGTTCAAGCCTTGGACTTGTCAGATTAGTTAGCTTATCCCGCAAGTTGTGTGTTTGATTTGTTCTAGTTCTACTAGGAAAATTATTCTACTTGAATTTTATTCTAATTAATTTTCTCAATATTTGTGATTTGCTATATATGCTTGTTATATTTTTTAGGTATTTTATTTAATTTTAATTGTTGTTTATTATTTTAGAAATTATTCTTTTATTACTCATGAAAAAACTCGTGTCCTCACTTGTCTCATTTTTAGTGTAGTAGATATTAACCGCTTATTAAGTTGTAAACTCACTCAAATCGTTGTTATATTTTTTCAATTAAAGAAAAAGAGATTGTTTCTGGTTTGGGTTCTCTGGTTTAATTGAGGGAGTTTTCAATTATTTCTGATGGGCCTTACAAATTATTCGTGTGGACAAGTCTGAATATTTTTTAATTTAATTTATATTGGATTTGAAAGCCTTGTTGGTTAACACTTTTAGATGTGTTCTATTATTTTTACAAGTGAGATTCATGTCAGTTTGATATCTGTTAGTCACCAATTAAATTATCTTATGATATTTTATTTTGTAATAAAGTGCTAGTAATTGATATTCGTTTATCAAATATTATAAGTCTAAACTTATAATGGAACAAAGTATTTTCTGATGCCTTATGACGGCTATTTTAGATTATCTGTTATGAATTACAAGATTGAAGCTTGTACTGCTTGTGTGAGGATACAATAAGCCCCTGTCATATGTCGGTCATGAATTTCCAATTCAAATCATGATATTATCGTAGTCAATTTTTTTTAATGATTTGATAGCCCATGATTAAATGATAGTGTAAAATTTTTTATATTGATAAAGAATTAAAATTAAACTCCATGCAATTTATTTAAACATTTTATTATAGTATTTTATTCAATAATTTATTTTAATTAATAAAATTTATGAAGTTAGTTTAAATAAAAAATTATAAAATTAGTAATTTTTTAACATGTAAAATTAATAGTTATTTGGAGAGAGATAGATTTACTTATTTATTTACTATTTTTTTAATATTTAAAAAGTTATGAGGTTGACAACTATCATTAAAATTGATTAGAAAAAACAAAAAAAGTTTATTTCAAATCAAAAGATTGTACTGCGCTTAAAAGAGAGTGTATATATATATATATATACACATATGTATATGTATATATATGTATATGTATATATTATACCCATCTAATCCTTAATTTTATTTTAATCTAATACTTAAAAGTTAACCAATTTAATGAAGAAAGATTATAGAGAATTTGAATTAAATAAATAGAGAAAATAATGATATATGTATTTAATGAGGATATAGAAATTGACTTTATTCATTAAATTCATTTTTTTAAAAGAATAAAATTTACATATCTTTTAGTAAAAAAATTATTTAAGTGAGGATTAGAAGAGAGTAAAAGATTATTGTGTCAATTCAAGTGGGAGCACTATATTATTATGTTGAAAAGTGAATCTTAACCATTCAATTTTAAATGAATGATTACGATTAAAAGTTATTTAAAACTCACATAACTTTCTGTTCTTATTTTGATCATTGATATAAAATTTAATAGTTAAGATTCATTTGAAAGCAAGGTGGACAATGGGAGGAGATACAAGTTTACAGGAAAGACTAGCCAGATTACTTTGCCTCTCCTCTCCTTATAGTCAACTGGCCTTTACTTCTTTGCTGAACAAGTAACTGGGGTAGGAATGAATATACCATCTTTATTTTCTAGGATCCTAATCTATCCACAACAACCAAGATGCTTCAAGATACTCCCACAATGAAATACAAAGAAAGACTTCACCACAGTCACTCCGGTATTGGTAGAGGCTCAATTATACTCACTAGATGAGATCACCAAGTCTTATCCTGAAGGCTAACCTTCAGATATGATAGCATATATATATATATATATATATAATCATTTTTTCTATTTGTAATTTTTAAAAAAAAGACAATATATACAAGATTTGTATTAGGCTTCAATATTGTTTGGTTACAAAAAGTTAAAAGAGAGGGGAGACTATCTCATTTTAAAACCAAAACATGTTACAAGTTTTGTGGTACTTAAATATTGCCAATTAAGAAATATTGTAGGTAGCAAGAATTAAACTTAAGCTTTACATGTTAAGTGTTTCGATTCTTAAGAGTTAACCAACGGGGTTGGCTGCTAGACTTCAATTTTAAATCCTAAAATCGGATTGGCTCAGGCTTGGATAGAGTATACATATTATTATTAATGTTAGGTTCAACCTGCCATTCCCACCCCTGATCAACACATACAACTCTTAAACTAGGACTTAAAAATTCCAAAATGAATATAGATTTTTTTTTGCCGTAGAATTCTTTTTATGACTTGAATCTATAATTTTTGACCAACTTCTCACTTATTGTAACTTACAAGCTAATAGTAACTTGAACAAAGACATTTTCTAGACTTGACTTTCTTTACTTTCTTAAAACCCTTCTGTTCACTTATTCAAAATTAATAAATTTTTTGCATGTACCACCATTATATATACTCCTAACATATATATATATATAGTCCAAGTTAGCTTATGAGACACCACCAAATCGAGGCCTATGGCATGGGAAAAATTAGCCTAATCAACCAAATGTCCAAAAGACGAGTTAATCAACACCTTTGGATCACATATTACTCAGTCCTTATTTAAAGGTCGAGGATTGAGACAACTTTCATCGCCTTAGAGTTCGGCAAAGGATCATTTTAGAAGAAGTGCTTGATTGTTTTGTATTAATGGCAGAGAAGAACCAAGGACAAGGATCTAATCATCCTTAGGAACAACCTAATGAGCCATTGCCAAGTGATTGCTTATTTTGCTCCCTAATTATTCAGTGCAAAGCCAATTCACTATGTGACATGAAAAATATGTGTATTATTTGCAAGGTCTTACAATCAGCTTCTAGGGACAAATCAACCTATAGAAACAAGTTAGCCTAAGCTGGGAGGGGTCACTATAGAAGAAGCAAAAAAGAAGACAAAGGAGGAGATTTTGCACCTTTAGCTAGGTATGTTAGTCTTTACTCTTAGTTGAGTTTATAAGACCTGAAAGTGCGAAGCTAGTGACAGCTTTGGCGTTGCGCCCTAACAAGGTATAAGTCTTTACTCTTAGTTGACTTTATAAGACTTAAAGCAAAGCTGGTGACAACTTTGGCGTTGCACCCTTGGTTGGGTATTTGAATCTTTACCCTTAGTTGAGTTTATAGAACATGAAGTTGTGAAGCTGGTGACAGCTTTGGTGTTGTACCCTTAGCTGGGTATGAGTCTTTACTCTTAGTTGAGTTTATAAGACTTGAAGGTGTGAAGTTGGTGACAGCTTTGGCATTGCACCCTTAGCTAGGCATTTGCACCCTTAGTTAGGTATGAGTCTATACTCCTATAAGACTTAAAGAAGGTGTGGAGTTGGCGCCAACTTAGCATTGCACCCTCAGCTGGGTATTTGAGTCTTTACTCTTAGTTAAGCTTATAAAACTTTAAATGTGTGAAGTTGGTAGCAACTTTGGAGTTGCACCAACAGCTTGGTATTTTAAGTTTTCACTCTTAGCTAAGTTTATAAAACTTTGAATGTGTGAAGATGGAGGCCACTTTGGAACTGCACCTAGCTGGGTATTTTTGAGTAGTTACTCTTAGCTAAGTTTTATAAGGCATTGAATGTGTAAAGCTGACAGCAGCTTTGGAGTTGCACTCTATGAATACCCCATTTTGTCTAAGGAAAAAAAAACAAAAGAAAAGAATAAAAGAAAAAGTAAACAAGGTGATTACTTTTTTTAATTGATGAAGTCAATAAAAATGGAGAATATTGAAACTAATTATCACCATGGGTCACTATCACAAAGAGGCGTGTATAAGAAGAAACTAGTTTAAGAAGTTGGTTTCAAGAAGCTAGTCTAAGGAGCTAGTGCTAAGGGTAAGGTGTGTATGCTCTTTTGGATTGCTTCTGCCTAGTCTTCCAGTTTCATCTTCCTTTATATGAGGTTTACCTTGAGTTCTGAAGATTCCTCCTTGATCGATAACCTACTCTCCATTAATGACTGGTTCGATGATAGTTGATAGAAGCAACTCTCTAGACGTCATATTTTCATTTCCTTTATCGAGCTATAAGTGGTATCTTTCCTTATAACTTGGGAAAAATCTTTGACAAATTGGCAGTAATATCCTGCCAAACCAAGGAAACTACAAACCTTTAACATTGATGTAGGCCTAGGCCAACTCTAAATTACTTCTACCTTCTTTAGATCAATACTAATTCCTTTCTTAGACACCGCATGCTCCAAGAAAGCCACATTATCCAACTAAAATTTACATTTAGAGACTTGGCATACAACTTATGCTTTCTCAAAGTTTGCAAGGCCAACCTCAAGTGCTGCTCATGCTCTTCCTTACTCTTGGAATACATTAGGATGTTATCAATGAAGACTATCACAAAGTGATATAAGAACGGCTTAAAGACTCAATTTATTGAGTCCATAACAGCTGTTGGGACATTCTTGAGACCAAAAAACAAAACTAAAAACTCATAATATCCATAATTAGTATGGAAAATTGTCTTTAGAATGTCTTCTCTCCTTATCTTCAATTGATGATATCTAGACCACAAGTCAATTTTTGAAAAAACATTTGGACCCCTGAAATTGATCAAATTAGTAATCAATATAAGGCAAGGGATACCTGTTCTTCACTATCATTTTGTTCAACTGCCTATTCTATACACAATAAAAAAAATCCTTCTTGAAAAATATCACCAATTTACCCTAAGGAAAATAGTTGGGTAAATGATACCCTTATTAAGAAGATTTTCCAATTACTCCTTTAGCTTCTTAAGCTTAGCTAGAGCCATATGGTATAGGGGAATTGATGTTGGTTGAGTGCCTGGAACCAAATCTACACAAAACTCTACCTCTCTATCAAGTGGTAACCCCGACAACTCTTAAGGAAAGACATTTGGGCACTTGCTCACAATCGACTGCTACTATGGCCTTGATGGTTGCCATATGATGTCTCAGAGTGTGACATCTTGCGCAACTCTCATGAGTCTCTTCTTCTGTCCTTATTCCCCCACAGAATCATTAAGCCCTATTGAAGATCTCATCAAAAGCCATATCAAGATGTCCTCAACTGACTTGGATAAATTACTCTTCAGGTCTTCCACGAATTGCTAAACTTGTAGCTTCTCTATAGGTAGTAGGTGTGGTTTGGCTAGTCGCATGAACAGAATATTATACTCCATGACTTATATCTTGTCTGACTGCACAAGATCTTCAAACTCTTGAGCCTTGGCATCTCAGATGTTTTATGGTAAGAAATAAGCCATGAACAATCTAACAAACTTATACCTTGCTAGCCTCCCAATAATCATACTTTCGTACCAACCTTTGGCCTTATCTTGTAATTGAAATCTTGCCAACTCAACTATTATGATTAATGCCTCTGCATATCCACACTATTTCATCAACAAAGCTTTGAGGATCCTATTGAGTGTTGGATCCGCTAAAAATAAGAAGATTAAGTTTTGTAAACTCAATAAATGAAACCTCAGCTCTTTTTGGAAGTACAATCTGCTACTTCTTCTACCTTACCTCTTGATGAAGCTTTGAATCCACCTGGGTTGCTCCTCACATTATTGTTGCTACCCTTCAACAACATTCACTAACCGTAGTATTATTTGCTACACCACCTGCATCTCAACTGCTAACTAAGCTAGCATTGGGTCACCACATCTAGGAAAATTAACATAAGACACCCCACTAATCCCTCCACGTCTGCCTTTACCAAGATCGCTATCACCACCATGCCCAAGTCCTTTTATGGTGGTCTCTCGAGGTTGGGTAAAAGCCTCATCAGAAACTATCCTCCTAGAAAGTCTAGTTCTAGGTGTTATCCTCACTTAGGACAATAACATGCTTGACAAGAAACAAGAGTATTAAGGAAGAATGAATTAACAAAGTTAAAACTAAATACACAACTGAAATAAACGACTCTAATTCAATAGATGGGTGGTCACAGCTTCTTACATGTAAGTTATGTCCAAGTACACAAGTTACAAACAAGATTTTACAACTACTCGATTTTGTAACTAATAGGACCTACTGGCAAAGCTCTAATACCAACTTTATCACAACTCAACTTTGAGCCGTGATCGATGCACAGGTTAAGCTAACTCAACATCTACATTACTCGGTAAGCCTAACATAAAAGCACCTATCCAGACAATTATAAAATTCAAACTGGGGTAGAGTCTCCTCTAAAAGTAGACTAACTTAAAAATTCAACATAACTTGCAAAAGTTTTAATAAATCTAGTATATCAATAGGCATATTAATAACTATGTTTATATCTAATTTCAAATGTTTACCAAATTAAGTTATAGGAGGATTACATCACTATGAACAAAATTAAATAATACACGATGCTATCCTTGTGGTTGCAAAATACTAGAGTCTAGTACATCGCACACCACCAACAAAATGGAGGTCTACCAAAAGACAAACATTCTTGGGGGAAGAGACTGCAAATCTTAGGAACCAGCTACTCAACCGTCTACTGATATAAATGAAAAAAAAATGAAATGGGTGAGTCACATAAACTCAGTGGGAGCATAATTAACATAATGGATATTAAGGAGAAACAAGTACAAGAACAAATATTCAACTTCAAAATAATTGAAAAGAATACTAATTTAACAAAGTAAAGCTTATAATAGTAATATAATGATTTTTTTCTTTTGCGAAAATATACATACGCTTAAAACTTCTCAAAAGGTTAATCATGTAGGCATCTAAAAGAACTATAATACAAATTGGAGAGTTAACTTCACTCAACAAGTCAAATCTCATAGTCATCACAAGCTAGAAGCCTTCTCTCACTCATTACAAATCTCATGGCTAAAGTCCGCTCACCTTACAATCATCCAAAAGGCTAAGCGTCCACTCACCCAATAACAAGTAATATTTCAAGTTAGGAGCCTAGCCTCACCTAATACAAATCTCATGGCTAAAGTTTGCTTACCCTCAATCATGTAAAGGGGCTAAGGATTCGCTTACCCAATAGCCAAACTAGTACCATCTCTATATTTGCTATGTGCACGTAAGTTGTTATATCTATTCGTTAACGGTAAATGGTGTTCTAATATGGAATTCACAATGGATAGTCAAAATCATTTATGATACAATGAAATCAATACTCTCATTTCTCAATTCTCTTAATAGGATCAAATTACTTTCAGAAACTCAAACTAAAGCTTTCTACTCATCTTTTCAGAGGTAACATTTCCAAATAACTTATAAACTCAATAGACAAGTAGCTTAAGAGTATAAATACTGCCATTGTAAAAGTATAAATTTAAAATTTAAAGTTGTAAATGCCAATACGAAATTCATCTTCAATTACTTTCATATTTTCACCAAGATTCTTAATATAATTTTAAGAGTAATCTTGTTTCTCTAAAGATAAAATTTAACATTTTCAAAGATAAATAATTGATATAAAAATTATTATCAATAAATCATCAAAATTTAAATCCCAAATAGTAATCTAAAGTTGACTTAGTGTACTATTAGAGAAATTAAATCATGGTGATATATATAAACATATCCAAAATGCGCCACAATGTAAATCATCTACTCACATATTAGGAGTTTAGCCAAAGCCTATTCAAAATGATGCCAACGGATAACCCGAAGCAAGTTGAGTGGTCCTTAAAGTATCTATCACCAATAAAAATATTCGTACAAATTAAAATAGGTTGAAAGATGCCTGATACAAATGCCAAAACCATTTTTAAAAACTTTTCACACCCTTCATTTAAAGTTATAGTCTTAAAACTTAAGGTCACCTACTAGATTCTCAAATTTTAAGTGGTGGAGATTTTAGAAAAATTATTTTAAGCATAAATAGACAATTTGAAAGGAGAATAGATAAAATATCTAATTATAGTGTTTATGATTTTCAACATTCAACAAGAACTTGAACTAAGATAAAGCTTACCCACAAAACTTAGAAGGATCCAAACTCTTACTCTTAGATTTCTCCTCAAAACCTTGATATATACCCTCTCCACCATAACAAAATAGCAATCAGTTGATGATTTTTGGGTTGATTGGTACAAAATAAGGAAAAGATCTAACACATAAGCATAAAGCATATCCTTCAAGAAAATCAAAGAATACACAATTTTATTTCTATAGGTACAAAATACTGAAGTCTAAGACATTGCAAGCCACTAACAAAATGGAAGCCTATGAAAAGATAAACTCACCTGGGAGAAACATTATAAATTTCAAAAACCAACTACTCAATCACCTGCTGATTTGAATGAAAAAAAAATGAAAGAGATGAGTCATACAGACTTAGTAAGAGCATAATTAACACAGTGGATATGAAGAAAAAATAAGTATAAAAATAAATCTTTAACTTCAAAGTAATTGAAAAGTATACTAATTTAATAAAGTAAAGATCATAACAATAATTTATCAAAGAAAAAAGATCATAACAATAATATAATAATTCTTTCTCTTGCTAAAATATATGTAAGCATAAAGTTTTTCAAAAGGTCAACCATTTTCTAAAAAAACTATAATACAAGTTGGGGAGTCAACTTCACCCAACAAATCAAATCTCATAATTAATATAAATCAGAGACATTATCTCACCCAGTATAAATCTTATACCTAAAGTTCGTTTACCCTACAATCATATAAATGACTAAAGGTTTGCTCACCTAATAACCATATAAATATCATCTTAAGTTAATTATCTTACCTCACCCAGCATAAATTCCGAAGGCATGTGTTTGTTTTATTTAGATTCATTTTCTATTTTTTCTTACTAACATGTGCGGGACCCATCCAAAATTAAAAATAAACTAATAAAAGGAATAAGACATTGTACAACAATATTTTTATTATTTGGATTCATAATTAAACAAACAAATTAATGTTAACAAAAAAACAAATCAAACAGGCAAACAAATTAATACAATAATTTTTAAATTAAAATATATTTTTAAATATAAATTTAATATAAATAAATATAAATTAAACTCTTTTAAAATAAAAAATTTATTTTAAAAAATAAAATTAAAATATTAATTTTTCATAAAAAAATTAAAAAAATAAATTTTTAAAAATTTATAATTTATTTTATATATATATATATATATATATATATATATTTTATCATAATTTTAACTGTTAATTTTGTTATTAATAATTATAAATCCCGACTGTAAAAGAGACAAATCCAATAAATATACAAAACGGGACGAGTTGAGTAAAACATATTTTTTGGCATCACAATGAACGATGTGTGTTAGAAATCGGTGGCTGAGCCATCTTGGCAGCAACCAGAGGGAAGCTATTGATGTCATTCATCAACTTCAGTTTCCACAAGAACCTCGCTTCGCCTCTAATGGCTAACACTTCTGCTTCCTTCTCCACTGCTTCACCCGTTAACTCTCCTTTCAAGCGCGTGGGTACCCACAACGGAACCTTCCACTGCGACGAGGCCCTTGGCGCTTCATGATTCGCCTCACTCGTAGGTTCTCCAACGCCAAAATCGTAAGCTCCTGAGACCTCCAGGTTTGTTCACTAGCTCCTCCCCTGAATTGCAATTTTCGCTTTTGTTCCTGAGAAAATGTGGTGAAAAAGGGGGCATGCATTCCGAATCTGTGATTTTTCTTTCAGGAACTGTTTAATGGAATCACTTGTGAGCGACCCAGTGAAGCATTGATTTGTTTTCGGAATTTTTCCAGTGCTAGATAAAATGTAGCTGGAAATGGTAGAAATGGAAAATTTAGCAGGCTGCGTAGTTTTTTTTTTTTTTTTTTTAATATATTTATGCAGCTTTTGAATTTTTGAATTGTTGTCCTTATGTATGTTGCCACCAAATGAAGTGGAAGTTTCTATCTTTTTTAATGTCTGTTCATAGCTGTAGTTTAAATTTAATTGTTGTTCTGTAGGTGATAGAGGACCTTGATGCTGTTCTGGATGCTGGGGGAGTGTATGATCCCGGCTGAGATCGGTATGATCATCACCAAAAAGGATTTGAGGAGGTTTTTGGGCATGGTTTCTCCACTAAACTAAGTACTGCTGGTCTCGTTTGTAAAGTATATCTCTAATCAAAACAACCTATTTTGGTTGTATCACTTCTTGCTTACTGATTTACCTCATTTGCACATTACAGATGGCTAATTTCCCTGCATTAGTACAATCACCAATTATTTCTTGCAAATTTTGTTATGAATATGAACCTACCTTAATACTTATATCATACTTCTTTCATTTTTCTTTTGTTCTATAGCATTTTGGAAAGGAGATTATAGCCAAGGAACTTCAGGTATATGAAGAGCACCCAGATGTGCATCGCTTATTTTTGGCTGTTTACAAGAGCTTTATGGAGGTAGTAAATTTTTAAATATATTCTTTTTCACCCTTTCCAACCGTTTATCAAAAGATGTTCAAACCTGAGAGTCTAAGTAAACTTGTCCAGTGCAAATAAATTTGACTTGCAAACTTGACTCGTAAATTCATAAGAGTTTACCTACGTCAAAGTTAATATTTAAAAAACATATCCTAGTACCAAAAAGAGCTTTACATAGGAGGTTTTTTGTGCGTGTTTCTATTTGACTTTGTTGAAATACATAAATCATGCAGAACCTTTTTAAAAATCAATGCTTGCATACATTATAAATGTGAGAGTGTTGACATGCATGCATCTGTTTTCTTCATCATCTAGGTTATTGTGGATAAAGTCTGAGTTTTGAGCTTTTACATCCTCAATGTTTTTTGTGAACAGAAGTCAGTGTTATAATACAGAAAGGGTTCTAGGGGTCGTGCTATGAGTTTTCATTTCTTTTGTAGTTAGAGGTATCTGAGTTGCATATTTTGCATTTATAGTGTGGATAGATCCATCATTCCTTAAGGTTCAATACTGAATTGCTTGTTGAAAAGAGAACTTTGTCTACTTATGTTGTGGTACACTCAATTTAGAACCGCATGTTCTTTGGTTTAATTTTGTAAATGTAGAATGGCATATGTGACTAATGATGCATCTTGGGTTTATTATTTGTCATAAAGCAGCCTGATCATTAATGAAACAAAAGTTTGTTTCTGATAGTATGCTGATGGTATGAGGTTATGATAATATTGTTGCATATATCAGGCAAGAATCATGTAAATAATACACATTTATCCTCAAAAGTAGGAAGATTATATTTGGATTGGACAGATCCTGATCATTCACCTGAGAAAGAAAATGAGGCCTTTCAACATGCAATGGCTTTTGCTGGCGGTGAGTTTCTAGATGTGAGTCTTCCCTCCCCAACCCCTTTTGTTTTTAGCCTTAAAGTTTTTTCTTCCCTGTTTTACCTTTTGCTCTGTATATTATGGACCACTAGCTGCAACTTAGGGTCAAGAGGGATTTATGAATAATGGCTATTGTGATTGTTTGAAGTTTGTTGTTTTAACAAGCCATCTGTTTCTCCCCCAATTTTCAGAGCATCCGATGGACAGACTGTCAATCCTAGCGGAGAAATTGTAGTTTTGACTAAGTTCTGTCCTGTGAGTGCAAAGTCTGGTCTCCCTCTTCAAACAGTTTATTTAACAGTTGAAGTTGATTCATTCAAATCATGTATATTCAGCTGTCATATGTTCATAAGTCATGATTTGAAAACTTGAATGTGTATGCAGACTAACATCTTGAACATTTCTTTTGATGAAAAGAATTATAGAACAGTTTTCTTATCACACATATTTTCTTGCAAATATTTAAAGTAGATATAATTCGCTTAAGCAGGATTTCATGATCTGTTTATTGAATAAGTTTTTCAACTAGCTGGTGATTGTTATTGCCTCTGACTAGTTGTGCTTGTTGTCTACTACTCTACTCCATAGAAGAGTTCTATAAGTTTAATACAGTGTCCTGTGATTTGTATCCTCACAAGCAGTAACTTGGTAGCAAAACAACCTCCTGAATCTGGATGTAGTGTGGTCTTGGCTGTTGTGTGACAGCTGTGTTGATCTAAGTGTTTCCTTACTTCCCAGTTAAAATTAAATATAGCAGGTATTATAAAGTCCACCAACAGGTTGCTGCTTTTGCTTATGATGTAGAATAGTCATCTGCGCCATGTTGAATTATAGAGGAAATGTGCTTTGAAATTTTTTGCATTTTCCTATTTTCATTGGGTGTTAGCTGCATGGTACTATTTGTATGAACTGCATACTGTATTGTCAGAAGATATTAACTTGATTTTGTTTCCTGTAGTGGAAGCTTCATTTATTTGAGCTTGAGGCAGAGATGAACATTGACCTTCCCATCAAATACATTCTCTATCAGGTATGTACACAATTTTCACTTTCTTTTAAAATCTATTCTATGCTTCTAATTCTTAGTCTTCAAAAAAGGCTAGCCTGGTGATTTACTCACATTCCCTTCTAAAGCACTTTCCGTGTTATGGTTGCCAAAAATCATATGGGAAACCTATGTGCTAGAATGAATTTCTGTAGAGACTAGAGAGGATTTTCTGAAGATGACAGGTTACAATTTATTTCTTAGACAATAGACAGGGTGATATAGAGCATGTTTGGGAACCACACCCAAAAGTAATTCTGAGTTATGACATCTGGACCCAAAATGAAATTTGGTCCTTAATAGTGTTGTTTGGCAACACTCCACAGAATGCATTTTGATGCCTCCAATATCCCATAATGAATGTTACTTTTGCCCAAACGTCAATTTGGGTATTTCACTGTTGGGCAGCATTTGTCCAAATTGACCCCAAAAATATAACATTTAAATATTATAGTAGATTGTTTTAGTAATTTCATACAACAACAATAGAGTCTTATCTCACTAGATGAGGTTGGCTACATGGATCAAATGATGCCAATTGGCTTTTGTTAAAAATCAAATTTTCAATGATGTTCAATGTTTTAAAAATTGAACCAGTTTTTTGAACTAGTAAGAGAAGAGGTTCAAGGTTTTGAGGTCTAACAAGGGTTAAATAGGAGTTTTGTAAATACACAATACATGTATTATCTATAAATCTATGACGACACATAAATATGTTAAGTATATAAGTAAAATTATTGAAAAGAATATTGAAATATATCTCTAACATTATCAAATTGTTTCGTGACACATCAATAAGTCAACACATTATAGAAGTACACAGCACTACAGCCATAAAAGGATAAAACATTCAAACAATATTAAAAATCTCAGTCAAAAATTAAGATAACAACATTCATAAATAATGGAAAGGAAAAAGGAGTCAAAAGGCACATCCATTATCCATAAATCATATGTCATTAACATTATGTGCATTAGTTGGCCCCAACATCTTTAAAACAGGCTAAGAAAAATGAAGCTAAACTGGATCAACCGTGGTAACCATGATTGGTTTGAAAAGGGCGACCTGTTTTTCACTGGTTTTGATACTGGTTTCTAAACTTCTGGTGTTAGTGGGTTGGCACTTCGCTGGACAGACTAAAGGACTAGTTCCCGATTTTCGAGGTCCAGTTTAGTTTTCAAAATATGGTAAAATCATTAAAGCAAAGTCTGTTTTCATTGCACTATCCCTTTTTTCTTACTGGAGCCTCTATTGGTCTTCTTACATGACCAAACCATCATAAGTGAGTTTCTGTCATCTCCTCAATTATTGCTACTCCAACTTTCTTTTGGTTACATCCATTTCTAATATTATTTTTCCTTGTATGTCCACTCATCCATCTTAGTATTCTCATCTCCGTTACACTTATTTTTTACTCTTGGCACTTCACTACCATAGAGCATTGCCGGTCTTATAGTTGTTCAGTACAATTTTCCTTTGATTTTGATAGCCACTTTGTGCTCTCAAATAACACTGGAACCGTTTCTTCATTTTATCTGCCCAACTTGAATCTTATGTGTGACATATCCATCAATTCCCTATCATTTCATCATATGGATTTGAGATACCTAAATCGTGCAACTTATGGTTTTATGTGATCTTTAATTTTCACCTCCAAATCATTTGCATTCCTTATACTTTAGCTTACTCTTACTTAACTAAATACCCTTTAATTCTAAAAATTCTTTCCATTACTCGAGTTTATATTTTACTACTTCTCTCAACTCGTCTACTAGTACTATATCATCTGAAAAGAAAAAAAGAAAAATACATATAGGCACTTGCTCTTGGATACTAAGGTAGAAAGGTGTGGACTCAACTAATGCTTGGTGCAAACCTATTGTTTAAGGAAAATCTTATGTTACATGTACATGAGTTCGCACTATAATTGTTGTCCAATCATTTTCTTTCAAAATACATTCTCCTCAAGTAATTCTACTCAAGTTATCCAAACACACTATTTCTCCACATGTACATATCTCAATGCCCTGTGCAGGATGAGAGAAGCAAACACTGGCGAGTCCAGGCAGTAGCAATATCTCCTGATAGGTTTGAGAGCCGAAAGCCTCTGCCGTGGCTGTGGAGAGGTCTAAGGGATGGTGAACTGTCAAGAGAGGCTGGCATTCCTGGTGTGTTTTTGTGCATATGAGTGGATTTATTGGTGGAAACCAAAATTTCGACGGTGCCTTGGCAGTGGCAAGAGCCGCTTTGAAGATGTAGGCAAAGGGTCTTCAATGAATCATCTGACTTTGCTCATGACTAGAGTGACAAAAATAATGGTAGCAGCTTCGAATATAAACAGATGCCTAAAATATAAACAGCAAGGAAATAGAATATCTTTTCTGAGCATTTTATGATGAATAAAATGAGATGCGTATCATGTTCCAATGGTCATTCCTTGAAAAATCCTACTACACATGGGGAGGGCGTATTGGAAAGGGCGTAATGAAAGTGACTTATGCCTCTAGATATGAGAATTGCAGTTCAATTTCTAAGAATTTTTTTTCACGGGGAGAGTTATATCATTATCACTCTCGGTATGGAGAAATTAAGTTTATAGACAGTCTAAATGGGTTAAATCCTGTAGAGGTATTCTTTTTTTATAAAAAATAAATAAATAATCTTACATCACAAAAGATAAAGAAGATAAACATCACATTACGATACATGTCTCCATGGTCCATTATTTGATATGGCAATAAACAAAATTATGATTATTTCTAATATAGTATCTTCGGAAGAGAGCTCAATGACCCACTAAGAAGATGTAGTAGATCTCAGGAACAACTCGGTTGGGGTGGGAACATTAGTGTTAACGATTGACAATCACACTTCAACAAATCCACCACAAGTTGCACATGAATGGTCCCGTTTTCATCACATAAAATTCTGTGCCTTCGCTGTCTTTTGACTCTGAGGGGTTGGGGAAAACCGATATCGTTAATGGTGGGCTCCTCTCCAGATTTTGTGGAATCAATTATTCAGTGCTCCAAAACTTGTCCAACCTTATATCTACTTCAATGCTCAGACGCCATAATTTAATGTTACATTGACCAAATATATGTGAACATCGAAAAATTTTCTAGTCCTACAATAACGCTGGGTACTCAATGCCGCAGCCTCCTCTCCCTCTTTCTAGAGGAATCACCATTCATTGCTAAGTGCACGCCACAGAAAAATCATCGGTGAGGCTAAACATTTACGAGTTTAATTTTGATTTATTATTGGTGTAAAGTTTTTAAATTATTATTTAATCAAGTATCGATATATATATTTGAAAAAAATTTCACCTCTTTATAATAATTATTGTCATAATTAAATTCTTTAAACAATGTATCAATAGATAATCAAATGATAGAACGTGGATCAAAATTGAATCTTAGCATTTTTTTTCAGCTCCAATTCAGAGTTGCAATAAGCAAAAACAATCCTAAAATGGCTAGTGGGAGTTCTGTAATTTTCAACACAAATATCTCACCAAAAGTATATAAAATCTCCCTTTTTTCTAAACCGTTTAATTAAAGCTATCTTTAGTTTAAGCACCTGTTTTATTTTAATGATGTGTTCCTATTCAAAAAGCTATTCTCTTTCTAGGCAATCATGCTTGGAAGATGATTTTCTATATAGCAACATTAAACGACAAGTTTGTTCCCATTGATCAACGAGTCCATTCTTTAGATTTCAAAGAATGTTTACCAAAAGCAGAAGAAATTCTCAAGAAAAGGAGTGCAAAATGACCAATTCTCAGCCAATCAAAGTGATGGGTTGGCCTCTATCCCCTTCCTAGGCTTGGCATTTGCAATGACATCCAAATATTGTTGTGGCCGACATGAATTAATGAATAAGAAAAACGACAAGTCCTTCTGGCAGCTTCCATATGTCCAACCCACATTCAATTCCCTCATTGAGTCATTCTTTTCTTTTCTTCTTTTTTTTTCTTTCTAAATTCTTTACAAAAATAGTGGAAGAAAATTTAAATATTAAAATTCTGACGTAGATAACTTGATATTTGACTTAAGACGAACTCAATTTATAAGCTAATAAAAGAAAACTACCATAGTAATCCACGGAGATAAACTTTAAATCAGCCATCCATTATGTCTGAATTTAGAAAGTATTTTTATAAAAGACGAAGACAAAAGCTTATTTTGGTCCCTTGTTAATTCGTTCATATCAGTTTTTACAATCTATTCCCTCATTGATCATGATTCATGTCAATTTAATTTCTCATGAGGTGAATTTGAGTTGGATTTAGCTCATTTGAAATGATGGATTTTACTTTAAAGAGAAAAGTGAAGAGTTTGATTAGAAAATCAGCGATCATGATTATAATAAAATACACACACATATATAACAAATTATAAAGTTGTTAAAATTTACTCTTTTAATTTTTTTCATTAAAAGTCATAATTCCTCACCTTTCTTTTTTGTAAAGTGAAATTCTCATTTAGAGGAATGAAATCCATTTAAGTTAAATTTTGGTACACTTTAATGACTAGATTGCAAAACTTGATTATAAGAAATTAAATTAAGAATGAACATATTAGTAAAGCATCAAAATAGAGTTTTTTGTCAAAAAAAATGTTTTTAATTTTTCCATTTAAATAATAAATTAAAACACAACTTAAACTCAAATTTAATAATAAAATAAGCATAATTTTATCTTAGGATTTTATTCTTAAATCCTTTATTATCTTATGCCTATTTTGTTCTTACCTAATTTCTTTTTTATTTCTATAATAAATGGGAGGCATTAATTGGATTACATCACGGTTTCCATCAAAGAATCATTGGGACTCATTAGACGAATTTGTTTTCTATTTATTTAGACCTCTCAGTTATATTAAACACTTGTGAAATATGTACGAACTGTTTTATAAATATTTGGATGTGCTTGTTGTATAAGCTGTTTTGAGCTAGTACGAGCTTATGAATATTTATGAGCTTATGAGCTAGTATGAGCTAGTATGTGCTTGTTGTATAAGCTTTTTAAGAAACTCCTTTTTCTTAAAAAGTTATTTCTTGCATTACTTTTTAGTTAGGGTTCACCATCCCTGTTATGTAGATTTGGGCTTACAATCACTTCAAACTTAAAGAGTTTTATCGTTGCAAAATCCAATGGCATAAACGAACTATCAGATTTGTGAATAATGCAATATGTTAGAATACATTTAAAATATTTTTAAGATATTTATAATATTTTTAAAATATTTTAGAAAGATCTTAAAATATATTATAGAGTCAATTAATCCTCTAGCTAAGGACTTTTAATTTCATTATATTTTTTTTATTTCCTTATTTGATTAGAATTATTAAAATATAAAATGGAGATTAATACTTTATCTTTTATATGACATCAAATGCATTAAACACATCGTCCTCTTATCTTTACTGAACCCTATAATTTTAATATAGCATCAGAGCGATATTATCTACCTTGAGGGTGTTCATGCTTTCTGCTATGTTGAGTTTTATAGAACTCCTTTATAAATTCTTTTATATTGTTTTGCTTTCCCAAATTATTCTCTTCCCATCAATGATCATTCCGATGGTAATTTTTTTTTCCACTAGTGAGTCAGATCGGTGGTGACTTTTCAATACTAGTGTTTGTGATGTTTTTTTCTAATTGATTATCATTTCGATGGTGATTTCTTTCCTACTGATGAGTCATATCAATGATGACTTTTCAATGTTAGTGTTCGTGATATATTGTTCTCTTCCCATCGACGATCATTTCGATAATGACTTTTTTTCTACTGATGAGTCATATCAGTGGTGACATCTCTTCAATACTAATGTTTGTCATATTATTCTTTTCCCATCGATGATCATTCCAAATGATAGTCTCTATCATCTGGTCAAGCAGATCCTTAGAATCTCTTAAGTCATTTAGGTCTACTATCTAGTCAAGTAAAACTCTAGAATCCTCAAGTTTTTTCGGTCTGTCATCTAATCAAGAAAAACCTTAGAATATCTTTTTTTCAAGTCGTTTAAGTTTACCGTCTGGTCTAACAAAATTCTAACTCTTCATACTGATAATTATTCTAGTCATTTTACTAAGTTATTACTGAGTTATTTTTTCAGCAATATTCATCTCTTCGACATCTCCAGCATCATAAGTAATATTTCTCATTCTACATATTGTTAAATTTGTGAACAACTGATATTCAATTTGGTCATTGCAAGATAATGCAGGTGAAAGAATCATAAAGATAAAAATATATGAAAAAAAGGTGTCCCATAAACAGATCACATTTTTCTACTGAATTATTTGATGTCGTGAATTGTTAAAATTATTTTTGCATTTGATATTTTGAGTTCACGAAACTGCTATTAAGTTAATTCTTCCCTTCATAAAAATCATGTTAATATTTAGTTTATTGTCAGGTTTCACATTAAGTAAATATAGAGGCTGAATATAATACTTAAATTATAAAACTTTTCTTTTTAATGAGCTAATTTTTTTATATGAGAAATACATAGACTTTATATGAAATTTAAGTCACAAGGCTTCCTTATCTAATAAATTAGTCTTTTAGAATAATTCTTTTCTTGTGACTTGAGTCGTAAGAATTATTCTCAGTAACAATATCATCTTTTTCATTACAAATCTATATCGGTAATTATAAACATTCTTATTTAAATACTAATCATTATTCAATTATTATACATATATAAATGTGAACCTAGTCTAATTTAAATGACACTCAGGCGAGAAGAATAACGGCTACTTTACTTACACAACTGTTCCGATCACAACCGCACCTAAATTTTGACCTTTTTCTGTTAAATCCTCACTTTCTTCTACAGAAAGCTTCACTAGAGAGAATCCTTCTAGTGAAACCCTATTTGTAATGCATATGATATAATTTATAATTATAAATTTTATTCTAATATTAAATTATACCCTAAGATTTTATTTTATCCCACTAATTTTTTTTAAATTTAATTTAACTTAAAAATATTAATTTTATTATTAAATAAAACGAAATCACTCTACGTGCACAATTTATTCTTGTACCAAGTTATTCTTTTTGAATTTTTTTTATTTTACTAAATTTCCTTAAAATTTGATCTAACTTGAAATTAGATGTTAATCTCTATTTTATTTAACAAAAAAAAATATTTCAAAATCAAGCTAAATTTTAAAAAATTTAATGAGAAAAAATTTTTTTAAAAAATAATTTAATATTAAAAAAATTTTAAAATATAAATTATATTTTATCCTATAAACTAATTGGCATTGTCGCTACTAACTAGGCATATGCGATCAATGGTTACATAGTTGTTATACTCAGCACACATAAAGGATCTAAATCTCTAGTTTGCAAACAAATCCTATTCAGGTAATCCGTAGCACTGATTGATAATGTTTCAATAATGAATCTAGAAAATGTATCTTTGGTGTTGTAGAGATGTGGATAACAGTGCCAATATTCCTTCAGAAAATTGGGCATTCAGATATGGAACTTGACAACTTCATTGCAGACTTGGACTGCTTTTCTTGGTTTTCTAATGAGAATGATCCATGATGTTGCTAATCTCCTTTTCTAATTCTTATTTATCAATTCTTAGGGCACAACAAAACACAGAAATAAGTAAAAATGTGCAAATAATAACTCCACAAAAGGGGGTGCCAAGTGCCAACGGTGGACAGAATTAGAATAGGAACTGATGTGGGGATGATTCATGACCAAAACTCTCTCTATAATGGAGGCATCATGGGGTAGTAAAATAAACGAATTTCTTGAATGAGAAGAGAAAAAGTAAAGAAAGTAAGTCTCAGTACAACGTAGAAATCACCTTGTTTCTCCTCTACCATGGAGAAGGGAAAGAGGTGAAGTAGCAAAAGGAAAACTAGCATCCATGTCTCTATTTGCAACATAGGAGCTTGAGCTCATCTTATCAAACGAAGAAGATGCAAGTGAGTGCAAAAATTCATCAAATCCCTCCTGGTGACCAATCTCTCCTGGCTTTCTCAAGTCATCTGGCAACCCAACTTCTCCATCCAAATACCTCACCACCTGCCTCATGCTAGGCCTAGCAGTGGGCACATCGTTTGAGCATAACAACCCCAGTTTCAGCACCATCACCACCTCCATTTCATCAAAACTGCCACTTAGTTTTGGGTCCACCACATCAAGTATATTCCCTTCTTTGTATCTGTCCCACACCCAATCAACCAAAACCAACTCTTCTAGCAATGCCTTTTGCTCAATAGGTCTGCGCCCACATGCCACCTCCAGCAAAAGTGCACCAAATGCAAAAACATCGGAGCTTGGAGTTGCCTTCCCTGTTCTGGGAAGCTCTGGTGCCAAATAGCCCAAGGTACCCACCACTCTTGTGGTGCTTGGGTTAGCCCCATGTTCATACAACCTTGCTAATCCAAAATCGCCAAGCCTTCCATTGAGTTCACAATCTAGCAGCACATTGCTGGCCTTCACGTCTCTGTGAATGACCACCTGCTCATAGCCTTCGTGAAGATACAGAAGAGCTGAAGCAACACCCTTTATTATCTTGAACCGCTGCTCCCAACTTAGGATAGTTTTTGGCTCATCAAACAAGTACTTGTCTAAGCTCCCATTAGCCATGAAATCATACACAAGGAGGAGGTCACCTCGGCGGCGACACCAGCCCTGTAACTGAACCAAATTCCGGTGGCGAAGCCGGCCTATACTGGCAATTTCTGACACAAATTCCCGCAGGCCCTGTTTTGATTCGTGTGAAACCCGCTTAACAGCCACTTGGGTTTTTGAGTTTGGCAATGTTCCTTTGTAGACTCTGCCAAACCCACCTTGCCCAAGTAGATCTTTGTTCCTGAAACCTCTGGTGGCTTTCTTGAGCTCTTTGTAGGAGTACCTGTGTGGCCCAATCTCAAGCTCCCCCACGCTTCTATCACATCAGCGTTCTTGATTTTTCTGAACAGGTAAATGGCAGCAGAGATGGCACATAATGCAATCGCAACCACCGAGACCAAAACCCCTGTTATTAGAGATGCGTGCTTCTTCTTGGGTCCTGGAAGTTGTGGGAGAGAAGAGAGATCGAGGGCTGGTGCTGGTCCATTGATTTTGAAGCTCCAACCCAATATGTAATGGGAGCTAGCAAGCAAACCCGTTGATGCAGAGAACCCAACATACATAGATTCATGAAGAATGGATGAGAGATCCACGGCAAAGGACAAGATTGGCTTTTTGGGTTTGGAAGAAGATGGAGAAAGTGTAACACTGACAAGATTTTCAGCAGAATCATAATCAACCCAAGCTAGAATCGCTTTCCCACCTTTGAGATTGAGATCTTGTCTGGTCGAATCCTCAGTGTAATAACCTGCAGGAGCAGTTGCATTGGACTGCAAGCTGTTGATGTCGATTCCAACATGATTGTCATTAATGTCTCCGAACTCGAAGTCTTGGACAGTGTCAAACTCAACAGCAAAGAGATGGTTGGAGAAATTCCCAATGTCACTGGAGTTAAGGAGACCCAGATACTGGCTGGGGAGAGCTTTTTTGAGATCCTTAGAAGTTGCAATCGTGAAAGCCAAGCCATGCCCACCTAGCTTGGGATACTCAGGGACAATAACCAGAGCAAATGAGGAAGAAAAGGAGAAAGCTTTACCACTGCTGGAGTTCTTGAACTGAAAAGGAGTTGGATAAAAGGCATGACCAATTAATCTACTGGTTTCGTTTGTCAATTTCAGTATTCCATTTTGCTCGATTTCTGCCACCCCATTCAAGGTTAGATTGCTGGCACCCACATCCTTGAATCCAGCATACAAGAGCTGGCCGGGCTGAGATGAAACTGGGATCAAAAGGAACAGTAATGAAGAGAAGAGTTGAAGGAGGTTGGCCATCATGAACAGGTAAAGAGATAGAAATCAAGGAATATGAATGACAAGGGCTTGAGATTTGAGAAGGTTGGCGGGAGTAGAATGTCTTAGGAGGAAAAAACAGGTATAATAGGTCATCTTCAGTTGAATTAATGGAAGTTGGTGCGGGAAATCTTGGGGAAGGAGATGATGGGTACCAATGGAGGAAAGAACAAAGGGCAGCAATTAATTGTTGACATGGGCCATCAGCTATAGATGACAGAGTGAAAGGGAAAGCTATGGCTTTGGGGTTTTACAGCTCTCAAAAGTCTACCTTCCAATAAAGGTCCAAATGCAAAAAGGAGCATGAGAGATAAGCATTGAGCAGCCATCTTTTTCTCTCTCTCTCTCATTCTTCTGAACTGAAAGGAACCGACTTGGGGAGTGACCTGTGCAGTTTTGATCCTTTGAAAATTGCAATCTTCGTATTTCCCTAATGTAGCCGATTTACTAGAAAAGAGAATGCAAAAAGAAAAAGTAGGCAAATTGGCCACCTCCGATGTGGCTGCTTCTTTGCATTTTTCCTTTCCTAATTCCTAATGTCATTTTCTACAGAAACAAGCTGCCAATGAAAATCTAGCAGATTTGATGATCTCTGTACTTTAACTTCTATGAATATGCACAGCGGTTCCCGCAAAAGAAAAAAAAAGTGCACAGTGGGAACACATTGTTTATTATAGATGGCTCTCTTAAATTTTCAACCGATTAGTTGTTTCATTCTTGATTAGCCACATTTCCTTTCAACTGCTTTTTTATTTATTTTTATGTGTCATTTAGAATTTTTATATAAGAATCAAAAAAATTATTAAATAATTTTAATCATAAAAAAATATAATTAATATATTTAAATTATTATTTTTTATTTCATTAATATTTTATCTCCTTTTTAATTTTATTTATTTCACTAATTTTTTTAATTAAAAAATAAAAATAATTTTTTAAAAAATAATTAATACTTATTTTATCTACTTTTATATGTCAAATAAAAGAATTTTTCTTATTTAAAAGTATTTAGTACGTGAGAATATTAAAAATATATTAATTAATTTTTTTTAACTTTACTTATATCTTTTAAGGAAGAGAGAATTAATAAAATAAATAAAATAAAAAAAATAAAAAAAATATTAATAAAATAAAAAAAAATAATAATTTAATTATATTAAACTATCTATAATTAAGATTATTTATTAGATTTCTTAATTTATATATAAAAATCTTAAACCAATTATAAAAGCAGACAGAATAAATATTTTTTAAATGACAAATATTACCATATCTTTCTTTCAATTCATTAATTTTTTTTTTTTCAATTTCACTTACTTTATTATTTATCTTTTTATTAAAAAATAATAGTAAAATTAAAAAATATTAATTAATATTTTATTAATATTATCAAATAATAAATATTTTTAAATAAATATTTTTTTTACACGACATATAAGAATGATCGGAAGGAGTATTATTCTTATCGTCCACCAATGTTCCAAATAGGTATGAAATGTGTCAAATCTTAATTATCTTTTTTTTTTACATTATTAATATTTTTTTTTAATTTTACTTAATCTATTAATCTTTTCTCTATTAAAAGATAAAAATAAAATTAAAAAATTTAATTAATATTTTTTTAATATTTTCAAATAACATATTTTTGGATAAAAAAAATTTTATACGATAAATGAAAATAGATAAAGAGAATAATTTTAATTATAAAAAAATATAATTTAATATGAATAAATTATTTTATTTCTTATTTTATTATTATTTTTTTTTAAATTTTTTTTACTTTATTAATTATCTTTTTATTAAAAAATAAAGATAAAATTAAAAATATTAATATTTTTTAATATTCTTAAATAATAAATATTTTTCAATAAAAAAAATTTCTCATACAATAAATAAAAATAATCTGAAAGAATATTATTCTTATCGCCCACCAACGTTCCAAACAGGCATGTGTCAGATCTTATCATGCTAATCTAAACCAGTAGATGAAAAAGGTTACAACTATTTTCAACTATTGTCATGGGATAAAATGTTGTGTACAACAAGTAGAAATTAAGGAATAGTGGTGTATCTTCTTTATAATTACCCAAATGATTTTTTTAACACCCAGATCCTGCAGCCTTCTCTGATTCTATCGGTGGGGTGCCAAAGGGTGAATTTCTCTGGTATGCAAATAGGAGCCACTCTGAAAAAGTGAATAGGCTTACTTGTTATTGGAGGTGGGTGGCGGTTGCTAAGGGAATCTTGAATTTCAAACACCATGTTTTCTCTCTCTCTCTCTCTCTCTCTCCCTCTGGTCATAGCTTTGAAACTTGAAAGACCACTCAACTCGACATGAGGGTCTTATAGTCCAAACCCATTTGCTCACTTTACATTAAAGTATTATAGTCCAAACCCATTGCTCACTTTACATTAAAGAAATATTAAACGTGGGTTTCTAGGAATGTGAATTGGCCTTGGGGAAAAACTTTGGGTTCTATGCCCACAAAATTAGTTTAATCCCTAGAACAACTCATGCTGCATAGGTTTTCTATTTTTTGATAGTCTTGCAAATGACGTTTACTAAAGCCACCCTTCTCCTCATGTCATGTCCACGCCATCATGATACTCTGTGGTTGGGTAAGCTTGAAGATTGCTTCTCTATTTTTTCCAAGTCATGTTGACTAACTGTTAGGCTTGGGTGATAACCACATCTGATAAAGCTGATAAATAAGAAGTCTATGCTATATGGAACCCGTTTGACACTGGCCGTTTGGGAGAAACCAAGAACTCGGCCAGTTTAGTTCTGACACGTTTAAAATCCTGCATATGGTTTTCCTCAAAACTATTGGCTTATTGTTTTGCTCATTACCTTGCTAGTTTCTCATAACATTCTCACAGGAAAGGGGTGTACATTACTGTTATTGCATCATTGCATCTAAAAGCATATTTGGTTTAATTTTTAAAAACTTTTAAATCATAATTTTAAAAAAATATTTTTTTTTATTTTTAAAATCTCAAAATCATTTTTGTTACTTTTACTCAAAACATAATTTTGAAATTTTAAAAGTTAATTCAAACATCACTGTGGCAAATTGGCCCACTTAGAATGAGAATTGAAAAGAAGAAAAAAAAAGAAAAGAACGAGAGTTGAAGTGCTTACCCAAAAAAAGAAAAAAGAATGAGAGTTGAAGTTGCTGTTTCATCATTTGGCATTGTTCCCTGATTGATCCTCCGTGTTAGGCGAATCTGGGACATATCATAATCCTGCTTCTCTCAAAATTATATTCAATTATAGAATATTTACTATTATATCAAATTGTTTCTGATAGGCTCTGGTGGATCCATTCCTTGTTAATTGATTGTCTCTTTTCTGCGAAGTTGGGTTTTGCTTTTCTGTTCCAATGGGTGGGCATTCGTGGTTTATATGTAAGCCTAGTGGAACTCTTTTCAGTAATACTAAAACCAATGGTATCGAGATTTACGAGTCAGAAAAATATTTTTTTGCATTTTTGTATCCAGATGACATTTGTAATATAAAAAATATTTTTAATTACTATGTATAAACACAAAACAACTATTTTCTTTTAAAAATAGATCTATTTAAAAAGTAATTTTTTTTAAATAAAACTCACCAAATGGAAAAGAACCAAAAAAGCAAAACATAACAAAGGAATGAGATTCCAGTTGACTTAGAGTTTATTTAGATATGTTTTTTTTAATAAAAAAAGATATTTTTTTTAAAACAAAGTACTTCTTTTATCTTTTAGTATGTTTGGATGAGTTTTTTTTTTTAAAAGTTTGATTTTTCTGCTTTTAAAAAAAATTTTATAACATAAAAAATTGTTTAAACTTAAAAAAATACTTATCAAATATTATATCGAAACATAAAATAACTTTTACTTTTTATAAAAAAATTTAAAAAAATTCATGTGAAATTTTTTTTTTTAAATTTATCCAAACCAACCTTTAATATAATATAAAGCAAAAGAGGCATGGATGTTATGTGTCCTGTTTAGGAGAGGAAAATAATTAAACTGGATCCAACAAGAAGATAATGACCCAATAGAACAAGTATTGACAAGCAGGTTCGTAGAAAGCCCAAGCAGAAAGAATGACACACTGTTGGACTCCAACAAGGTGTAGTTCAAAGTGGGGCAAGCAAGTATAATATGCGAAGATTCATGGTTCACACTGTTCTAATATGACAAGTTATTGCATATTTAATTGGGAATATATATTACTATATATTATTATTATTATTATGATTATTATTATTATTATTCAACTTGTTATGGTGTAAGTTTAAAACATTTAGATCAATGAACAAATTTTTTTATTAAAATTTAAATTTTAAAAATAAAATTATTAAATCATGTGATATTATTATAATAATTTTACACATTAAATTTAATATAAATCAAAATAATTTTTTTATAGACATTGATTTATCTTTTGATATGAATTTATTTTTTCTTTAATTAAACAAAAATAACTCATTAATGTCGTGTTATTTTAATGTAGAGATTATTTCAGTATTCATCTATTTGTTCTTAATGTCAGTAGCACCCAAGTTGATTTATAAAAAATTTATTAATTTTTACTTTTAATTTTTAGACTTTAAATGTTTATTATGAAAAATAACAATCAATAAATATTTGATAAATTATTTAAAATATTAATACCCTAAAAAAAGAAACCACGATACCATAACAACACCCTTTTAATGTATAAATTTTAATAGTTTAGGTGAATCAATTCTCAAAAATCTTTAATTTGTTGGCCTCTACTACCAAAATTATATTTTCACTTGTCAAGAGTTTATTTACAGAACTAGTAATAGCTTTACTTATCAAGGAATCATTTTTTATCTGATGGAGTTATTAATCTTGTTTAAATCAATAATCAATTGGAATCTTGTCTCCATGACCAAGCTCTCACTAACACCAATTTGGCATGAAAAGTTTGCAAACTAAAAGGAAAAACATAAAAAAAGGTTCTTGCCCAACAAAGCAACACGATGTCACTTACTAAACCCACCAATGGGTTACTCCTGCAATGACCACAAAATGTACAACTTCATATCAATGCAACGTACATAAAAAAGTGAACAGAAGTAACTAATATGAGAAACATAGTGTGTAACACTCTTTTAGACTCTCTTCTATCGCAGATACCTTGATGTATCTACTAACAATACATAGAAATCACCTAAAATTTGTATGTGCAGCTTCCATCATCTCTTCTGGTTGTTGGATCTATTGATCTAAACTCGCTGCAGCTCAATCAGTGCAACTTCAAGGACAAGAACATGAACCTGCTGAGCTCTCTTAAGCTTGTATCCAAAGATTAATGAAAGTAGGAAACACTTATTCAGTCATGATTGCCCTAAATTTTTGTTCCACCATAATCCTAAAGCCATATACAATTTTCCCATCAAGGGCTTTAGGATCAAGGATCAAAACCATTAAAGTTTCCACTCTTAATTGCATCTTCATTAGCACCTCCAAGAGCTGCCTCTTTGAGGCATATATTAGCTAACTATACCCTCTTCACATTTTCCTGCTTTAGGACAAGCACGCTTCCATACTCAAGGAGCTTCTCTAAGTTGGAGGTCCCTCCTTTTAGTTCACAAGCTTTTTCCCAAACATCCTCTACCCCCACACTGGAAGTCCACTTCCTGACTTCATCATCATACGCTTTAGCCCTCAGGGCACCAAAGAAGTCTACAAACAAATACATTAAATATTTGATGATTTATTACATTTCATTCATTCAGTCTCAATCTGATGTACGGCACTCTTTGGATAATGAAGTTAAAGGATTAGCAAAAGAAATAGAAATCTGAATATTAAAACTTTGATTGATATAAGGTTACCAAGGGACCACACCCAGGGAAGATGTCAACAAGCTTGGCAATGTCCTCCTTAGGAACATTGTTTGTCCTGAAAATTCCTTCTAGAAACCAATCCAGTCTTCACATGTAGGCACCCAGTAGAATTTCTCCATATGTCCATCACGAATTAAAGAACCATACAATGTTGAGGTGTAACTACTCGTGACTATGATGGGCCCACAAGGATTCTCCTCTCTGTTGTACATACCAAGAAGCTAGGCATTGGTTGGGTTGTCAGCAATGTTCATAAGGGGTTGCATTAACCATTTGTTTGTTGATAGTGTACTGGGTGGTTCCACCAAGCCTACCAGCTCTTGCATCAATATCATTGATGAAGAGACAACACATTTTTCCTTTTCTAATGATGTCTATTGCTTCACAGTACCTTTGCCTAATCAATTTTGCAGGCTCTTCGGCATTTCCACTTTCCAATTCTCCAACACCCATCATAATGGGGCTGAATTCAATGGCAAAAAACCAAAAAGTTATTAACTAATTAAGCATCGATTTATACTTTGGATGCACCTAAGTCTAAACCAACACCGGCATTTTGTTCCCCTAAGTTTATCAAAAGGGAATTGAACTTACTTAATTCCCATCTTGTGGCAAAGACAAGCTCACGCTAGAATGATTTCCACTGACCTTTGCCTCCCCAAAGACCCAAAAGTAGAGGAACCTTTGATGTTTGGCAAGCTCAAGAAGCTCTTGGTCATGTGAACAACAAGCATGTCTATAAATGCAGGAGCAATATAGAAACCATCCATATTATTGTCCAAATTGTACCTAAAAATAAGTCCATCATCTTTCAAGCTTATAGAATCAGAACTTCATTTTTTTTGGTTAGCTAAATTAAGTTCAAAAGACAAAACATCAAATTAACTTATTGGCGAAGACCAGCACTGATGGAATCATAGGAACTCATCATGACAACATAATGAGTCCCAGTACCCTTGGGAGCTTGAAAGAGAGTGTCCATCATTCCGTTCCCTCTTGTGATATTCTATTGGTCATCGGAAGTGCATAGGCAAGTGTTCCCTATTTGTTCTTTGAGGTCTGCTTCTCCTCATCATATTCTATTTGAGCAACAACCTTGAAATTTCCAGACAAAATCCTCTAGTTGGCAATCTTATAGCTTACTTTCTTCAAGCTGGTTCCAAATGATGCCAAGCTTGTCACAGGAGCTCCACTGCTAGAGCCACTAAAGTTTAACTGCACCAAATAGAACCCCTTATGAACTCACTCATGAACAATGAACTTCAAATTGGATTGCCAGAACTATGTTTCAGAACAACTTGCAACAGAGCTACATAGAAGAAAAAAAATAAAACCCCAACACCTCAACTCGAAAAACCAAAATTCAGATGAAATTCATGTTTAGATTAGTGTAGCAAGCTGACAATCTACTCCTACTTATAAAGATAAATAGACCAATGGCTAAGATAAATCTTAAAGCAAAATGCATAAGGGTAAAAGTTTATGTAGGATGCCTAGAGTAGATTTATTTAAACTAGATATGACGAGCGATACAAAAAATATGAAAATAAATTAGAAAGAAGAGTGGAATATATCAAACATAAGTTATCGATGAGACCAAAGCTTGAATAGTTTAGCATGATATATTAAATGCTAAAAACATAGAGTAGCAGAGCTCTATTAACACCTCCAACAGCTGGCAACATAATTTTAAATTGTGGTTGCAATTATATTATGATCTTAAAAATTACAAATAATTACGAAAAAATACAGTTGATGCTGTTGCAATTACGATTATGTTACGGTTGCAGAAACTCTCGCAACAATAATATTGTGGTCACAATTACAGTTGCGAACCGCAATTTAGAATTCTAAAACTGCCATTTTGCTTTAACAAATACGAAAGAAGGCTGCCACAAGTTTGGTAGGAGCCTAATTCAAGGGGAATAAGACGAAAGGGAATTGAGTTTCAGAGTGTTTAGTTTGACGGAAAGAGAGAGGTGAGATGGAGAATTTCTAGTAGGATGAGGTCGCTGACAGCTGAGTGTGGCAAAAGTGAAAGAGAAAATGGAAAAATATGTAGATTTTGATGGCCACACAAATGAATTGGCTGCGTTATTACATGGCCTTTGATGAAATGGACCTTGGTTTAGGAATGTGCTTTTAGGGGGATAGAGAGCCATAAAGGAGTTTGTTCATAAACAAAATGGAGAGGCTTCTCGGAAGTGTGGTCATTTTGAGGTTTTCGTTTGAGCTCATTCCTTCGCGTCTCAAAATAAAAGCAAAGATCAAAACAATTTCTCATTGACAAAATTAGATTTGTGTTACTATTCTCAATTACCTTTTTTTTTTCTTCTCATATAAAATCATGATTACTTTAGTCAAGACAAATCCTTCATTATTTGTCTTCGTTTGGGAATAATTGCTTGCGCATTTGTAACAGAGCGATGCTATAGAAAGATGTTCTAAGCCATTCCAAGTGTTTTAGAGTTAAATAGGCCTCATTCTGCTTGCACCCACTATATGGATCACCAAATCTAAGGCAAACAAACTACAAAATGCATCATTGTTGCATTTTTAAAATCTTGGTCTAAATTGAAACATCATAAAATATACGGCAACAATAAGTCACATATCTTAGAAAACAAGGTTTGATAATTAATAATAAGTTGAAGGATCTCATGATATGGGTAAAACATCTTCCACGTCACAATAGAAAATCATATAATATCTAAAACTTATATTCTCAACAGAATGAAGCTCAATCAATATTATGGTTTCCATTATGTCCTCAAGACATATAAATATCTTATTTTTTATTACTCATAAATTCACATAATACTGTAAATAATTTTATTTCAAATAAAAGTTCAATCGAGATCTATAAGATCATTGGTGCTCTAAAGGGTAACAAACACCAAACTTGTCACATCCTTAAATCTTGGAATGTAACTGACAATTGGTAAAGAATTTATTTTACCTTATAAGTCTTGACAAACCAATCTCTCAATTGAGAGATGTATAAAACTCAAATATTAATGACACACATATAATGATATATATTCCACAAAAATTTTAGAATAGTTTTCCTTAAAAATGGAGCATCTTTAAATTCAATCGAGACTCTAATTAATCTAAACAAAGGAAACTCAGCTCCATAAGCATAACAAAAATACTTGACAATTTTAAACATTCAAACATGAAAAGATTCGAGGATATCTAATGACTATAAAATGTATTGTTTAACTTAAAGCTTGCTCCACTAAGGAAAAACAAAATGTAAAGAAAAAAAAAATTTAGATGTTTCTACCTAGTTGAACTACATGTTGGAGAGAAGCGAAATAGGCATGATCCTTGTGGTTTATGTTGCCCTTAGGCTGTATATTATTTAAATGTTGATGATAAAGCATGCTTATTAATGGCTTGTCCTTGGTTCTCTGCAAATATGTGACTGCTGGAACAACATGGTTAAATTGTGTTTTTAGTAGGGTTGCAAACGCCAAACAAAAAACTACAGGAAAGTTTCATTTGGCTATGTCAAACTTGACAGGGAAAGTGAGTTCTATATGCTCTTACAATGTCACTTTGAAGATAACAAAAATTTTAACCCTTAATTTGTATTGTGCTTTTGTTCCCTTTTCGTCTGGGACATGCGTGGTTAAAGTGAACATATATTGAGTGGAAGGGGGAAGGAGCGGCAGCAGGCTTCGTGCTCCTACTTTAAATCTTCAACTAAACTCTCAATATGATTGATTGCATCCTATTTGATAACATGATTTCATCCATTGATGCAGGAACCATCAGTGGCTGCATAAGCCAAAATTTTGGTATTCATCATATCTTTGATCAAGATCACTTTCAGAGCATGTTGTGTTAAATAATTTGGTCTTAGAAATTGAGTTATGGAGACAAAGATTTGAGATAAAGATGGGCATGCGCTTTCTCTTTTTGTCCCTCAACAGTTAGTATTAGATATTCTGATAGTTAGAAATAAATTCTAACCGTTGTAGATTGTTACAATTATGTTACAGTAGTTGGTCTGTAGTTAGATTCTGTTAGCTTATAGCTCTCATATATATGTGCCACTCTGTAAGTTAAACTCCAATTCAATTAGTTCATTTTCTCCTCAGTGTCATCTTCAATATGGTATCAATGTAGAGCTTCGAAAACTCTATTGTTTTCTTCATCATTCTTGAGCTTTTTCCTCTGCATTCATGGCTACCGCTGACGAGAACCTGTTCTATCTGCATCATTCAGATAGTCCTGGTTTGCAATTGGTTTCGCAACCACTCACTAGGGAGAACTACAATTCTTGGAGCAGGGCTATGATCGTGGCTTTATTTGTCAAGAACAAGCTTGGATTCATAGATGGATCCATTCCAAAACCAGATGGTGAAGATCCTCAGTTACTGAATTCATGGATGCGCAACAATAGTGTAGTCATTTCTTGGATCTTTAACTCTGGCTAAATATCTCATTCCTAGCATCATGTATGCTACTACAGCAGTTAAGATTTGGACCGATTTGAGTGACAGGTTTCATCAGAAAAATGGACCAAGGATCTTCCAGCTTCGGAAACAACTGATAAGCTTAACTCAAGGTCAATCCTTTGTTTCGAAATACTTCACTAAACTGAAATCAGTTTGGGAAGAACTCATCGATTATAGACCAAATTGCACCTGCACATGTGGAGGTGTTCGTCCGTTGCTAGATTACTCACAAACAGAGTATGTAATGTCGTTTTTGATGGGGTTGAATGACTCTTTTGCTCAGGCACGGGGTCAGATACTTTTAATGGACCCTATACCACCCATAAACAAAGTATTTTCTCTTCTGATGCAAGAAGAAAAACAAAAGGAGATTGGAGCTACTGTTATGCAGCAACCAGATCCACCCATGGCTTTTGCTGTGAAATCAGCACCAGAAGCAGTAAAGTCAAAAACTGCAAAGAAGATCGTCCTACATGTTCACACTGTGGCATTCTTGGTCACACTGTGGGTATCCCCATGGCTATAAGCTACAGTCTAAGATTGTCAATACTCAGTCTGTCAACCAAGTTTCTGCACTTGCAGTAGATAGTTCTTCAATAGAGCCAAATGTCCATCTCACTCCTGCTCAGTACCAACATTTGTTAGCCGTGCTATCAAACCAGATGTCGCTTGCTACTAAGCCAGATGGAGTTCAAAACAATGCTGCACAATGCTCTACTGCAGGTATAATTCTATCTGCTCATAATCCTACTCCTTCTATTTCTTCTAGTCACTGGATTTTAGACTCTGGCGCTACAAGCCATGTTTCCTTCTCGTTAACACATTTTTTGCCCTACACTACAATTCATAATCTCTTTGTTGCTCTCCCAAATAATGATCGTATTCTAGTAGAGTGCATAGGCACAGTACAACTTTCATCCACACTTACACTACACAATGTTCTTTATATTCCAAAATTTTGATATAATCCCGTATCTGTTCCATACCTGCTTACATCTTCTAATCATTCCATTATATTTCATTCTAACTCCTTTTTCATTCAGGACATTTCTCAGTTGAAGACGATTGGCAAGGGTAGCCTCGTCCATGGTCTTTATGTCTTCAACACAAAATCCTCAAATTCTCTTAATTGTACATTTCACCCAAATAAAACTTTGGTTCAGTGTAATATTCTTGTTTCTAAAAATGTATCTGCTTGCACATGGCATGCTCGACTTGGGCATTTGTCATCTAGAAGATTAGATATTTTGAAAAATAAACTTCATTGTAATCCTCGACATTCTAGTCTGTGTCATGTATGTCCTTTAGCAAAACAAAGAAAGTTGTCTTTCAATTCAAATAATCACTTTGCAGCACATCCATTTGACTTAGTACATGCTAACATCAAGGGGCCATATCACGTGCCAACTTATCATGGGCAGCGGTATTTTCTAACCTTAGTTGATGATTGCACAAAGTTTACATGAATTTTCTTACTCCGGTATAAATCTGAAGCTACAAATGCAGTTATGCAATTTTTTTAAATTGATAGAAACACAATTTAATACAGTTATTAAACAGTTCATATCAGACAATGCAAAGGAACTTGCTCTAACATCCTTTCTTGTAGAGAAAGGCACATTACATCAGTTTTCTTGTGTAGACAGACTGGAGCAAAATTCAGTTGCCGAAAGAAAGCACTAGCATTTGCTCAATGTGGCTCAAGCTTTATACTTTCAGTCTAGAGTACCCATTTCCTTTTGGGGAGACTGTCTATCAACTGCAGCCTTTATTGTGAATAGAACACCAGCACAGAACCTGAAAAACAGAACACCATTTGAGCTGTTGTACAACTGCAATCCAGACTATCATGCTATGCGTGTGTTTGGATGTTTAGTGTTTGCCTCCACGCTCAGCTCACAAAGAAATAAGTTCTCTCCTCGGGCCATAGTAGTAGTATTTATGGGATATCCACTTGGTTATAAAGGGTACAAGTTGTATAACCTCCAAAGTAGAAAGTTCTTTATTTCTAGAGATGTAATTTTTTATGAGGGTAGTTTTCCATTTCGTGCAGTCCAAACCACAGAACCTGTCATAGATCCCTTTCCTGATTTAGTAATTCCATCACCTTTCCAGATACAACCATACTAGACTACACATAGCCTTCTAACCAAACACAGACAGATCCACCTCGACCACCACAAATATAAACACATCAACCAGAACCACAAAATTAGCCTCAAACAGTTCCCACCCGCATGTCCACAAGAGTCACAAGACCACCTTCATACCTGTAGCATTATCAGTGTCATTTGATTCCGCAAACATTCACTCCTTGTCCATATCCAATATCAAACCACATATCCTATCACAGACTCTAACCAACATACAAAAAATTACATCATGCAGCTTTCCTCAATCTATGAACCTAAGTTTTACCATCAAGCTTGCAAGATTCCTGAATGGAGGATTGCTATGAAAGCATAATGCCATAGAGGCTAATAATACTTGGACCCTAGTGACACTGCCACCGGGCAAGCATACAATTGGTTGTCGATGGATTTACAAAGTGAAATATCGTGCAGATGGAACAGTTGAAAGGCACAAGGCTCGCTTGGAAGCTAAAGGCTACATTCAACAAGCATGCATAGATTTCATGGAGACATTTTCACCTGTAGCTAAGTTGATAACAGTGCGTGTTTTGTTAAATCTAGCAGCAGTGAAAGGTTGTCATTAATCCAACTAGATGTCAACAATGCTTTCCTAAATGGAGACTTATTTGAGGAAGTTTACATGGAGATTTCATTGGGATATCAGCCTAAGGGGGCGGATATGGTTTGCAAATTGTACAAATCAATTTATGGATTGAAACAAGTTTCGAGACAATGGTTTTCCAAATTTTCAAAAGCCCTGATTTCCTTTGGTTTTCTCCAATCCAAAAATGATTATTCACTATTTACTATTGGCACAGGTCAATCTTTTGTGGTGCTTTTGGTTTACGTGGATGATGTAATAATTGCAGGGGCTGATCTCAATCAGATTCAACAAGTAAAATCATTTCTCAGTTCTACTTTTAAGCTGAAGGATCTAGGATCATTGAAGTACTTTCTCGGACTCAAGATAGCAAGGTCAAAGGAAGGCGTCTTCCTCTCACAGAGAAATTATACTTTGAATCTCTTAGAAGATACTGGTTTTCTAGCTTGCAAACCAGCTATACTGCCAATGGATCCAAACATCAAATGGAACACAACTGATGGTGAATTGTTGACAGAAGATTCTGAATACAGGAGGTTACTTGGCAAAATCATATACCTTATTATTTCGGGACCAGAAATTGCATATGCAATGCACAAACTAAGTCAATGTTTGTCCAAGCCAAGAGCACCACATTTACATGCGGCACAACATCTGCTAAGATACTTGAAGAACACACCTGGCCAAGGTTTACTGTTTTATGCAACATCAACATTAAAGCTCAAGGCTTATGCATATGCTGATTGGGGTGCATGCCTAAACTCCAGAAAATCCATTTCTGGTTTATGTGTTTTCATTGGAGATTCACTGATATCATGGAAATCCAAAAAGCAAGCCACAGTATCCCGCAACTCAGCAAAAGTAGAGTATCGTTCCTTAGCTGCTTTAACAAGTGAACTCACTTGGTTGTCGAATCTCCTACAAGACTTAGAAGTTTTTCCTTCACCAACCTTGGTCTTCTGCGACAATCAAGCCGCAATACACATAGCTACCAACCCTATCTTCCATGAGAGGACGAAGCACATCGAAATAGACTGCCATTTCAGAAGAGAAAAGGTTGCTGCTGGTTTGATCAAGTTAGTGCATGTTCGAACTTGCCATCAATTAGTGGACATGCTGACTAAGCCGCTACCAATAAGGCAATTCAGGCTGCTGTTATCCAAGATGGCTGTGCTGCATGTATATCACCCACCTTGAGGGGGCGTATTAGATATTCTGATAGTTAGAAATAAATTCTAACCATTGTAGATTGTTACAATTCTGTTACAGTAGTTAGTTTGTAGTTAGATTCTGTTAGCTTATAGCTCTCATATATATGTGCCACTCTATAATTAAGTTAAACTCCAATTCAATTAGTTCATTTTCTCCTCAGTGCCATCTTTAATAGTTAGTTGCATGTGGCATAATACTGCATTAAACAATATCTTTTAAAATACTAAAGGACAACGTAAGATGCTATCACTCTTTCCAGCACATATCAAACCAATATTGTTGAATCAGCTTCAGCAGTCAGCAATAGCATCATTCAAAACTTGTAATACGATATAAACATCCTGTGTGATATATTCTGATTGAAGTATAACAAAATATTGTAATCTATCACTGGGTTTCACTATTTGACAACAAAATATGAGAAGTCCCAACATATGACACACGATGAGGGAATCCATATGAGCAAGAGGTAGATTAGTCAACAATAAAATCAATTCAGAGATACATGGTCAATAAATTAAGCTAAGATAACAATAAATGACTAAAGCCAAAACAAAAGGTATTCTATTATTAACACTTTGAGTAGTTTTATGAAATCTTGTTCTTAGAAGTAAAAAAAATGCCTAATTTAAGAGTTATGCAATTAGACTCACGTATGATTGATTTAGTATGACTAGGATAACAAGTTAATCGATATCCATACGCATAATCCCCTACCTCACTCATGGTGTAATCAGTATGATCTCCCCTTTAATTAGAACATTGCCTCTTCAACCAGCATAAGATCATCAAACAAAGCCATTTTCCCACAATAATGCATTCACGATAAAAGCAAAAGCTAACCACCTGTCTCTCTGCATATCACCTTCAGTCAAGTGATCTAGAATTTGATAATTTCATCTCTAGTAATTAGTATTTAGCGCATGTTTAGTTTAGCCTATTTTTGATTTAAAACAGCTTATAATCAAAATCTTTTTAAAAGAACTTTTGAAAAAGAAAGCAATTTTTCCTAAAAATTAAACTGAACCAATCATCCTAATAAGTCTGATATATGTAAGGCACACAAGCACTATCTCTATTCAGTCAGCTTTCTGTAACAACATTGTTTGTTTTTCTCCCAATATAAAGACAAAGCTCGCAAGCTCAAAAGGCAAAAAAATGTTCATCAGAACTCTGGTTAGTAGTAGTAATAATTATATAAAAGAATAAGAAAAAAAAAGAATCAAATTAAATTTCAAATTAAAATGTCCAAAAATTTGAAACAAAAAAAAAATCCTTGTAATTGTAGTACCCATTTACACCTAAGCCTAATGATACAATCATTGTTTTTGGTACCAATACACACAACTTATCCCCGCCAACACCTCCACGATCACTGCCTCCGCTTTCTCCAAGTTCGAGTAATGCAACGTCTGTAATAACAACACTGTTGGCTTCGTATCCAACTTTTGCCTCTCCAGGTTCCTTTCTGCCTGCCACCTCAACGTGTCATGCGCCACCGGTAATAGCCATTCCATCAAATCCTCCACCATGTCCTGCCACTCTTCCGCCATCGAGTGCCCGTCGTCTCCTTCCCTTAACCTCTCCTCCCACTTCAACCATTGGCTCTTCAGCTTTGTTCTCACCTTCGTCTTTAACCTCTCCGGCAACATGTCATACAGTGCCTCACGCGCATCCTCCCCTATCGTCGCCGGCGCCTCCATGCACCGTTCCGCAAACAAGATCACATTTGCGTACCTTAGCGAAAGACCTGCTCCGCCAACCGTCGACGGTGGTGCCAGCCTAAAAACTTGGTTATTCTTCGCTACCTCACTGCCACAACAACCCACTCTGCCACCATGGTTGGCGGCGATTTTTGGTGGAAAAGGGTGGTGGTGGTTGGGGAACCGGATCACACCTGTTCTGGTAGTCTTCGGATTGTGACCCGACTTCCTCGAATGCTTCTGAACCGACTCCTCATTTTGATTGAAGAGACAACAGTTGGTCCGGTACAACTCCCGGTGTTCAAGGAGGCAGCTGCAGTTCTCGAAATTCGGTAGAAAGAAGTCGCAGCGAATGTCGTCCTTGTTGCAACAAGGCATACCTGTAACGGAGGCTCTGAAAACAGAATAAATTCGGGCATAGATGATGCAAACAATCCGAGCCATGAGTCCCACGGCCTTATCAAATGTCTGGTTCCACAGGGACACATGCTTGTAATATTGCACCTGCTTCCTGTGGAACATGATCTTCTTGTGGTAACATTCCACTTTCACTTTCAGGCATTGATTGGCTCTCATGGTTTTCCAACGTTGCATCTTCTTCTCTGACGCTTCCATTTCTGCAAGGGATTCCATGGCACAGTGTAGGTTCCTGGTGGCAGATATCAATTTCTCCATCTTCTCTATTATCTTCTGAATGTTTTGGGTGCCAAATTCGAGCTTCCGGATGTCGATGATGCCAAGTTTCAAGTCGGCATAGACAAGGTCGAAGCGGCTGAGACCCATGTCGGAGCAGCTCTGCCCCAGTCGTGAGACGGTGGCAGCAGCGAGGTTGAGGTCCTCAAGGCGCTCGGCGCAGGCGAGATTAAGGAGGAAGCATTCGTCTTGGGAATTCAAGTGGGCGACCCCTTTGGATTTGATTACCTGTCGGCGAAGCTTCCGGATTTCTACGTCGGTGAGGGACTTGTAGAGGGTGACGAGGCGGCACATGGTCTTGGCGGCGTCGAAGGCGAGGATGCCGAGAGTTGCCGTCGGCGGTGGTTCGTCTTGGAAAAAGATGCAGCAAAGGCTCACCCCTTGACACCGAGCCATGGTGGCGACAACCGTGACCATGCACTCTGTCTCTCTCTCTCTCTACGTAAAATTGATGGTTCAATAATTTGTTTAAAAAAAACAATTTTTTGTTGTTTTACCCTCTCAATTTTACTATTTTCTTTCTTTGGTGAGGGTGTGTTGATTGTTGGGGATGTTGTTTTTAGGTTTTGAGAATATTAAAGACAAGGTTTGTGCATGTTGTAGGGTATATAAAGGACGGTGGAGAATATTACAAGGGATTGAATATTTTGAATAGCCTTCTAGAGGACGCGTTTGGACAGTGTGGGATTAGTGGAAGGTTAACGACACCTAGTTAAATAAATTTAAAAGGAAATAGTAAAAACTGGGAAAGAAGCTATGATTGGTCGTTCTTACTACCGCCAACAAGGAAATGGGAAGAATGCAATTGTTTCTTGTTTCCTAGCTAGAATCTAAACGAAACCCGAAATTCTTTGTCTGACTGTAAGTAACATCATATCAATAACCATAATTTAACTTTTTAGGGTTTTTTGTTTTTTCCCTTTGAGCGATTCTATATCATTTTCATGTCAGAAGTCAAAGCAAGAAATTATAAAAACAAACTCTAACCATAAATTTCTATTTTTTATTTGAAAGAGTTAAGGAGGTGGAAATTGAAAAATACTTTTTGTTATAATTAACCATAAGTCCTTGTTCGACTTAACTAGATTCCATTTAATAAATATGGCTTTTTTTTATATAAGAAATTCGTGAATAAAAACACTCTTTAAATTATTTCACAAAAAAAAGTCTTTAGTATGTTGTTATATAGGTTTTCACACATGAAATAAACAGATAAAGTCCTGTAATGTTATGTGAACACGAATCCTTTTCTTTCTCCCTAAGTTTCTAGCCTTGAAATTAATATATTGTCCATAATCATAGAATTGATCACATCTGTGCTTGAGTCACACTAAACTAATAACTAATTAATATTATGAAAGATGAAGTTCTTTGGCTTTCCATAACTTGATCAATTGACTTGCATTGCATCTGCCAGGATAGCTTCTCTAGTGTCCCCGTGGCATGAAAGAGCAACCTATGTTAGTCTTTTCATGTAGTACACAGGATGGGAACTGGAAAAAAAACCAAACATTATATATATGGCTAACAAGAGAGTTGATTTAACAACTAAAATTCGAAGAGATGAAACTAACGTAAGGCTAGAGATATCATTTATGGTTAACAAGTTGTCACAATTAAATTAATCCTTTATTACTATTTATTAAATCATCAAATTGAATTTTTGAAAAATGATTTAGAGATTAAAATTTTTAAAATTAGAGCATAACAATTGGTAAATTAAAAGAGAGGATTGATTTAAAAAATATAGCTTTAAGGGATGAAGCTCAATGCGAGATTAAAGACATTGTTTATGGCCAATAAGCTATTGCAACTTAGCTCAATCATGATTATTTGTTTAAAATTATTTTATTATTATTTTTCTTGAGTCAGATCAATGAGTTGTCATAACTCAAATAATCTGTATTAATTATTAAAATTAAAAATAAAAAAATAGTCAAATGATTATTAGTTCACGAATTATCAAGGTAAAAATATATTAAATCCCACAAGTAGGTACAACTAAATAAAACAACCAAATTTTTATTTTATTTTATTTTTCCACTATATTATACTGCCTTCCTTATTCATGAACAAAACATCAATCTTTTAAACAAAATGATACTTTATCAAAAAATCTCCAAAAGGAAGATAATCTTTTTTTTTCTTTTTATTTATTCCTCTCTTAACCATTATTCTCGTTGACATGTTGTAGGCATTCTAGCATCAGTAGATAAACTCATTATTTCATATGCCTATTCTTAAGATCACATTTTAAGAAAAGCTTATTAACACTGTCAATAGCCCAAGAAGCTTTGGAGAGCCTAAAGCCCCAGTTATAGCTTAGTGGAAGCTACACGACAGCCTAAAACAGACACAAATCTTCTCTATATTGAAACCAAATAATAGTGTAAAATCTCACAACAAATCATCAAAACACACGCACACCCACAATTCACAAAATCCATCATGGAATTTCTTTTTGGATATTCTAATCTCAACAAAAGCAAGCATCTGACTTCTCTTTCTCACCGAACATAAACCATATGCATGCATATTATTCATTTCTCAACACGTGTGCACATATCCTATTAGCCATGGTCCTGTTCAAAAGTCTAAAGGATGAGTTGTGTTACCTTCTAACCTAAATCTATTTAGTATTAAGTGAAGTTGTTTTATATATATATATATATATATATATACTCTCTTTCTACTTATACCTATCAGAACAGATGACAGACACATTCTGACAGACAAACACATCTCTCCTCAAATGAATAGGTAATATTGTTGGACTCTAACTTTAATATCATGTTAGATTTCAATATAAAATCAATTGATATTAAGTAAAATTATTCAACAAGATTTATAAACCGCACTTTATAAATTGAGACAAATGATATGTGACTTTAACAAATTAAAACCAACATTCCTCACACAGCCAAATTAGATCATCCCTGCCATTTGGCTCAGCCCACATGTTCTTTGGTCATGCATTCACTGTAGAAGGATGCTTGCCACGTTATCATACATGTGAGCTCAAGCATGACCACCACAAGGCTCTATATAAATGTATCCACATTTCTTACAAATCCCATACGGCTATAAAAATTATTTAAGTTATTAACACATGGCATGCTAAAATGTTTCTTTGAATGAACAATAAGGTGCGCGAATATTATATAAAGGAAACTTATTACAGCCTAAACATGAAAACAGGTTAGAAAGGATGCTGGTTGAACGGGTGGCTTCTTCTGATACCACGTGCGTGAAAGACGAGGAAGGAGAAGGAAATTACCTTTGCAGAGTTAGGAAGTATTGATACTTTAAAATATTTCCTGTATACATATCGAATGTGTATCCGTACCGGATGTTTTTCAAACATCATTACATATGAATAACCTTCATTCTATAAATTTTGAATTTTGAATTTTCGTGCTAATACATGTGAGATATTGTAAGAATTTAATAAATTTTAGTATTCTATTGTATTTGCAATAACTAATACTTAAATTAAAAACTTTTTTCTTTACTTTTCTTCCTCAATTATAAAATAATCCAACTATTATTTTTTATTTATAATGTCTTATGATGATTTTATATTTTTTATGTTTATATATAATGTCGTATCTTACTGTATTTATATCTTAATTTTTTAGAAAATATTGTATTCTCGTATTGTATCTAATACTCATAAGCGTATCTGTTCATCAATTTGAATCTAAAGCATGGATTCTCTTTTTCTCCTTCTCCAGTTTTCTGTCTATTCGAAAATCTCTTCCTCTTAACGTCTTTCCTCTTGTTTTGCCTTCTATTTCCAACTCACAGCTCTATTGTATCTATTTCTCCTCTCCACCCCGGACTCCAAGTTCAAATCTTTCTCATTAAATTCCAATTTTCATGTTGACTTTCTCTTCTTTTGCTACTGCCCTGCTGCTGTCGGCTTTTCCTCTTCTCTTATCATAAGATTGACTAGAGTGTCAGAGTTAATTATATGCCTTCTCATATCAGTTCATTCCAAATTTTCCGCTGCCTCTCTCCAGGTATCATGCAGTTTTCATTTCTTTTTGATTTTGTTTAGCCCTGCTTTCTATGCTTATCTCTCTTTTCTCTCGGTCGCTAGAGCCCAGGTTTTTTTTTGCCACAATGGTGGTTGAGGGTAGGGTGTTCCCAGCCTTGGAGGTCCGTTGGCTGTGAAGAGTGTAGGTAGGCTTTAGGTATTGGCTTAAAGATTGGGCTGAAATATTTCTTTGAAGGTTTGAGTGAAGCGTACATTTTGGGCTAGATTTATTTTGAGGTAAGAGCAAAAGTTGGGCAATGAGTAAACTTTCAAGTCAGAAATCCAAATTGGGTTAAGAAAAAAAGTTTTATTTTATTTTCGTTTATTTGGTAATTTATTTCATTATCCTGATTTTGACTTTTTTTTCACTAATTTTTTGTATTGACGAGGAGAAAATAGAATGTTCACAACCACTTCATGTTAGGGACAAAAAATGAATTAGTATTTTATTTGAAAGAATTAGAACAAGACAAACTGATAACCTAATTTGAGTTGCTCATAAGAAAACAGGTATAAATGTTCATGTAACTAATATTGGTTGAACAATTTCATTCTCCGCACGAATTTTAAGGTGGTTTGGTGAGCTGCCATATCAAGTATTTATATATTGTTGAACCATTCCATATTTTGAATAGGCTAAATCACCATTTTCGTTCTCGAAAAATATGTGGTCCGTCATATTAGTTCCTGGGAGATTAAAATCCCCTCCGTAATTCCTAAGAAATCAATTTGTAATTCACATTGGTCCATGCATTAAAATTCCTCCATCTGGCTTAACGAATGTGCCTACTTGGCATGTTAATTGCCTATGTCCCACTAATTTTTCTTGACATGAACATTGGAAAATGTCATCGTGGCAAAAATAATTGACCTAAAATTCCTAATTTCCCAAATGACCCCAAATCCCTAATTTCCCAACCTCCCCCGAATCTCTAATTTCCCAAATACTACCAAATCTCCTTTTCTTTGTCTGTCGGTCGTGGAAGCATTTGCAATCAAAATGATGGGTGGTGGAGATATAGGCACGTCAATTGGAGTATCCCAAAACCGAATCTCATCATCAGAGATGGAGTGGAGTGGTTCTACAGGGTAGATGGGCAATGGATGCCATCAGAGTGTACCACAATGAAGGTTATGCTTTTGTGGGAATGTAGCCGTTTGTCTAACCTTAAAAATAGTTCAAAACTCCGGTAGAAGGTTCTTCACATGCCCACTATACAATGTGACATTTTAGACTAATAATGAATGTAATGCTTTGTTCAATCTGACTAATGCTGACTTGATTTTGTATGCTAACTTGATTTGGATGCAGCACAAGGAAATGACATATGAATATTTCTCTTGGTTGGATCGTGCAATTAAGGATTATGCAGTCAAGACAATCATATTCTAATTATAAACTTAGTAAGAGGGTTGTGAAGTTGGAGAGGGAAGTTAGGACAGTTAAAGTTTCTGTAATTGTCCTTGGTTTAGTGTTAGTATTTTGTATGGTAGTAGTGTGTTGTTGGAAGCAGATGAGTGATGTAATATAATTAAATTGGAATGGAAGTAGATGAGTGATAATGGTTTTTGTGTAGTGTACGCAGTGGGATGGAAGCATTTGTAACCTGACAATGGTGTCATTTTGTACTTGCCTACTTTTTAATGAAAATGTTAACATTGTGGTATATGACATTTGGTTTGATTTTGTTCTTTTATGGTTAATGTTGATGGTTAAATGGAACAAAATCAACACATGAGCAATATAATTATACATGAATGGAAATAAAATGTTGAAGGCATAAAACTGAATAATAGGTTGCACATGAGATTTGTATTAAACTTAACATTCATTGAACCATTGTATAATGTCATTGGTATTGTAAAAGGTGTATTGTGGACACAAAATCCTAACAAGAAAAAACCATCATGCCTAATTACATTGTCAACACTTCCCACACTAATATGTAAGTAATGTACCAATGAAGTAACATTGTCTCCAAAATACATCAATGAACACAAAAAATGTCATTTATCCCTAAGACTAATTAAGTTATGTCCAAAAAACCCTATGCATTTCAATATGACCCAAGTCACTTCATTGCTGGTTTGGTCGATGTGGTCTTTTTAGACTTAAAGTGGGCATAAATCTCATGAATCTTTCTACAGTACCCCTACTTGCTGTTTGCATGGTTTCTTCAATAAATATTGGACCTTATGGAGTTAGAGGCCTAACAGGTGGAGACCTCACTACAACAGGACTAACAGGTGTAGCAAGTGCAACAGCAGTAAGTGGAGGCCTTAATCCTCTACCAGCAGGCCTGATAGGTGGAGGCCTCACTGCATGAGGCCTAACAGGTGCAATAGCAAGTGGAAGCCTAATAGTGGGTGCCTGCACAATGGAAAATGTGAAACCATGCTAAACTTGACATGTGAAGCAAAAGAAATTACACATGAAGGACAAAACTGAGGTTCAGAACCTGAGCAACTGATGGACCTGTATCTTCAGAAGGTGGGTGTGATTGTGAAAGATCCATCTCATATGCAGCATCATGAGGATTGATTTACTCTGTCCCTATAGCTGCCATTTTTTTTCTTTTATTATATTTTTGTGCAGGTTGGCCTTTGCAAGTTCTTGTGTAGTTGCCTGAGCCACCACACTTGGAGCACTTCATATCAGAATAAGCTCTTTTCAATAAGTATCTCTTTGCCATCTTTTTTTTTTTGTTTCTTTGGCCTTCCTGCAGGCCTCTTAAAAGGAGGTAGAGTTAATCCTATTTGAGATGTCTGCACCCAATATTGCTGACTTTGAGTTGGTTTGATGAAGTGCTAATAAGTAGCATCAAAAGAAGTCATTCTTAGCTATATGTGGACATGGTTCTCAAGTTCATGATTTTTGTATGCTATTGCAGCAATTGCATGCATACATGGTAGTCCAGTGAGTTGCCAGAACCTATAACTACATGTGTGTGTATGTAGGTTGACATCAACTTTGTCAGGCCATCTTTGAACCTCATACCTATTATCATCTTTGAACCTCATACCTATTACCTTAAGAATCACTTGACCAGATTGGTGTCCACCAATTACTTCGAATTTTCTCCTTCTCTAGTCTACTCTGCTGTATAGGTGCTATGGGACCAATGTAACTAGCCATCTGCCACTTATGAGAAGCCATGGTCCTCGTGATGTAGCATTTGACCTCCTCAGCCATGGTGAGTATGGGCTTCCCTCTATACTTTAAGATTTTTGAACATCTCACAATTGTTGTTGCATAAGTTACCCACCTTAGGTCATTCACTGAAAAGAGCCTTGGTCCATGCAGCTAGTAGGAATTTATTCAAGTAAGCCCATGTTCTGTCATTCAAGTTCTTTAACCTAGCCATAGCAGCATTGAACTGCACTTGGGTCATGGCTCTTGCACATTCCCATACAAGGTCTCTCAACTCCTTGTCCTTCCATTGCTTTGTGAAAATTTTTCACATATGCATTACACAAAACCTGTGGTGTGCACCAGGCATAACTTCCTGTAGTACAAGTATAAGTCCCTAAAATAAAACTTATGCGAGTCAGTCACATTGGTCCCCAATATATTCATAAGTAAGTCATATTAGTCCCTATAATCTTATAAAATATGTCATATAAGTCCCCAAAATAGTGCATAAGCAAGTCACATTAGTCCTTATCATTGACATGTGTTAGTTAAGTGAAAAATTACCTTCTGGTCTAATATAAAGTTCCATCCATGTTCCCTAAAGTCTCCTTGGTCTTCATACAGTAGTGTTAGGAACCATTTCAAGTTGTCTTTATTATTACAGTCAACAATAGCATATGCAATCACAATTATGTGATTGTTTACATCCTGGCCTACTGCAGATAACAATTGGCCTCCATAGTATCCCTTCAGAAAACATACATCTAGGCTAATCAATGGTCTACAACCTGCCTTATATGCTCTTTTGCGTCCATCAAGACATATATAAAGTCTTTCAAATTAAGGTGGGGAGTTAGGAATTGGGATAGTATCCATCTTCACAGTAGAGTTAGGATTGCTCCTAACTAGTTCTGCACAATAGTCCCAGATCTTGGCATACTACTCTTTTTCACTACCCTTCACAATTTATCTTGCCTTCTTCAAGCTTTTGTAAAATTTGGTGTCATCTAGATGAACACCAAATATTGTTTTCATGTAGTCAAATGCCTTATTGTGTTTGAGGTCTGGTTGGGTTCTAAGTTTAGCCTGTAACTTCTTCATAACCCACTCTCTATCAGCCTGCTTATTTCTAAAACATTTACTACATATGTGCTCATTACAAAATGTTTTGATCTTAAAATTCTTAGTGACAGAGCTATGTGCACAGTATATCTCCCATTTGAAATTTTCATGAGAACATTTTGCCCTGTCCCTAACCTTATCATTCGTGACCCATCTCACCTCCCTACCAAGATAGATTATAATCTTTAACTCCCCCTTTGAATTGTTCCAATGTAGTAAATTCCATACTTAGCTCTAAGTGAACATGCCCATACCTAACATTATTAGTGAACTGAGGGTATACTTCTTTAGTGCCCTGTTTGTCATCATTAGAAAAAACTAGTGTATGAAGTTCTTCATATTTGTACCCATGTTGAAGATCTTCATCAGTGTTCTGCTGGTGGGAATGAGAAGTCCTATGTTATGGGCTGATGTTGTGGGAATGATAAGGCTAATTTTTGGGGCTTGCTGGCCTGTCCTAAACATTAGACTTCTTCCCTTTTGGTACTTCTCTTTTATTCTGTTTTCTTTGGTTGGACTCTCCTTCTACCCTTTTATTCTTTTTCCTTTAGCTGGATTCTTCGTCTTTGTCATCAAATTCAAATGGAGAAGATCTACATCATAGTCATCAAAGTAAGTCTCCTTACTGTCACATTCACCACCATCTGACTCAACATCATCATTTGAGTTATAAACTCATCCCCAGGGGAGAAATCAGGCAGGGTCTTAATATCGGCATTATAGTTAGCATGGGACTGAGGTTGTGAGGCAGGTTCTAGAGCAGGTTCTGGGACAGGTTATGTGTGAAGTTCTGGCTCAGGTTCTACCTCAACTCATGGCTCAGTTTGTGCTTTAGGGTGTATGTTTTCTGCAAGATTAGGTTCCTGCTCTTCTAGCTCAAGTTGAGAATCAGGTTGTTCAAAACTTGTAACATCCTCAATTGGTGAGATGGAAATTATCTCAAGTTCATTTATCACATGCTCAAAATATATGTGCATCTCATAGTCATTACGTCTTGCAACTATGCATGTGTCCAGCACATTTATATTATCCTTAAGTTGCCTTAATCCCTCTTCAAGTTCCATCTCAGCCACATGCCAGTAAAAGTTTTCAAACTTCAAGTATCCATGCTCCTTGCATAAGTCCTCAATATACCAAACATTGACCAAATTAGGATCACATCTCTCCCATACATCAATTTGGCCACCACAATATTCAAGTTTTCCACTAAAATCTCTCACAAACTTTCCCCTATAATGAAACACAAAAGTGGAATCCAGCTCTATCTACAAGACAACATCCAATCAAACCTAATTTATTACTAACCAAATGGAACCACACAACACACACAAAACAACATTAACAATATTAAACATCAATTGCCAATAATGGGATGCAGTAGGCACCATCACAAACTACACATGGGACTATAGTACAAAAATTCTCAAATGGGACACATGACAACATACTACACATAGGACCACAATACAGAAAAATTTCCAACGTATCACACTACAAATGGGATGCAACATACCATACTTTAGCGTAGTCATATCAACGCACTCACTGTACATTCTTTAATACAGGGACCACATTCAAACAACCACAATAAATACATGATAAAAACTTACCTCATTAAAGACCACCGCTCTCTTCAGCCAAACAATTGCCTTCCACACAAATAAATGGGATTTAACTGCAAAGTCGTAGAACGGGGTTTGGTTTGCGGGTTTAGGTTTTTGGTGACGGTATGAGAACATTCAGGGTTGGTTGGGGGTTATAGCAATTTGGGGAGAACATGGAGGGAGATTTTGCTTTGGTGGTCATACAGCATACCAACAAGATCGTTTTAGGCTTTCTGTTGCAAGTTTTGGAGGGATTTGGTTCTTTCTAATTAGGGGTGGTTAGGGATTTAATTAATGGTGGTTAATTAGTGTTTAAGAGTTGTCTTGATGAATCACTCAGTGCCACCTTTGCATTGCGAGCAGCCATTTCAGCACTTAACGTGCCAACTCACGAAATCTATTAACTTAAATTGACGGAAGTTTACCAATGGACCAACATGAATTACGTATTGATTTCTTATGGATTATGGAGGGGATTTTAATTTCTCATAAACTAATATGACAAACCGTATATCTTTCGGGAATTAAAATAGTGATTTAGTCTTTTGAATATGACATGTTGTAGCATAACCAAAAATAGTAAAACAGAAATATGAGTAACATTTTGAAATAGACTAATCTTTCTACATATATATGCACATGCCAAGTCGAATATTTGTTTTTTGTGGCTGTTTGTTTCCTTCGAAGTATTTAAAATTGCGGATAAATGTCTCACCATTTTATCCGCTACTGAACTTTGAAATCTTAATGCATTGTCGTTGCTTTTCATTCATTTTTTCCTTCCCAAAGCTTCTAGGGAGGAGTCACACGCTCAAATTGATGACACCCTTTGATCTTGACTTGAACCACATTGTTCACCCCATCTATACTGTTGTTTATCTGGCAGCATTGTCTACGTGGTGCCTGCTCATTCAACCACATTTCAAACATGTTAAGTACTAATCAATGTAGAATATAAAATAAAATACATCACTTACAAACATTTTCTTGTAGATTATCTTTTATACAAAAAAGAGTTTAGTAAAACATTTTTTAATAAATTTAATTTTAATTTTTTTCAGTCTAAAGATTTTTTTTTATATTATTGTCATAATATTAAAAGAATTAAATTATGAATAAATTATTTTAATATATTAAACTTAAATTATTTTTAATTTTACTTAAAATTTATGAAGAAAATTGATACTTTTCATTCTTTAACAAATATGTTTATATATAATTTAATTTTATAAAATTTATCTATTTAAATTAATTATTTTGTATTAAAATTTAACTCAATTTATTTAAAATTTAAAAAACCAACCAGCACAGATTCTACCCAACAAACAAACCAAGAAAATCATAACCATAATTAAGAGTATTCATGGTTGGATTGGTTTAGTTTGGAAAGGAAAAGTTATCTGAATTAAATCAATCAGTTTTTCTTATATTAGGAATCAATCAATTTTATTCTAAATAAGAAACCAAACTGAACTAAATCATTTTAAATCGATTTGGTTTGATTTGGTTTAATTATTTTTTAACAAGTACTTTTTGTTTTAAATAATTTACATCAAACTTTAAATTTTTTTTTCTTTTCATGACCTAATTAACTTAAAATAATCCTAAAAATCTTAATATAAATATAATCAAATAGAATTTAATAACAAATTAACTTAAACATTTTCATATAAATAACAATATATATATATATATATATATATATATATATATAAGTTTAATTTAATTTGATTTAATTTGGTTTTTAAAATAAAATCAAAAAATTAAACCAAATCGAATTGATCAATTTTTATAAAAAAAAATTAAACAAATATTTGATTTTCAATTTTTTAATTTGACTTTTTCGCTTTAAGCCAGTTTGATTCCGTTTTGAATACTCATAATCATAATATTCAAGGAGCATATTAATTTTGACTGAAAAATTGACATCAGAAAAGTAAAACTAATCAGACGATTATTAACCAAACTAAAGTAAATCATCTCGCTCATACCAAAATATCGTATAGGTGCGAAACATGGCATGAAAAGTCCCTCACCTTTGTCCACACGTGCGGTATAAAGTGGGAGGCAGAGACGTTGACAAACTGAACCGCTAAGGCCGGCGCGTACTCAGCACGCTCGCATTCTTTTCCCGCAACGTCGACGTTCCTTCTATAGATGGATCGGGTTTGTCCCCCGCCCATATTATCAACCCGATCCAGGAAGTACACTAGGGGCCTCTCACACGGGTCATTGCTCATGGGACGGGTGTTGAATGTAAACGGATCATTGCTCCAACTCCGCCACGTCTGGAACGTCCTAAATGCCGTTTCTAGCTCTTTTGCTGTGTGTAGGGAAGGATACAACTCAACGCTGTATCCCCACGACACCGAGACTGACCAATTATGCCGCAGGTCATAACAGAAACTCAGCTGCAAGGCTCGACCCGGATCCATTGTATAAGCAGTGACCAATTTCTTAACGGATTCGACCCGATTCATATTTGGGAATATTGGCTCCACGTAGTCCAGGTGGTGCAACGACACCAGCGGCGCCACTGGGTGCGCCGCCAGCAGGCCATACGGGTTCCCACGTATATCAACCTGTAATAAATAAATTTAAATGAAAGAGAGAATTAAACAACGATGTATTAAATTAATGTAATGAATTTAAATTTTCTTATTTTCGTTTAAAATACAAATAGGATTTGATAGATCGTTGAAAAAAAAATTATGTATTTCTTTGTAAAAATATGACCCTTTTATAATTCTTAGTAAAACATCAAATATTTATATAACCGAATTATAGGAAGTCTAAGGTTTCCTCAATTGAAAAAAAATCAATCTAAGTTGACATAAAATATTTTCAGTTTAATTTATAGATAAAGTTTTTGTTACATAATGTGACTTAACAAAATGATAAAGCAATTTATAAATAGAAGTATTAATTAATACTTTTAATTATTTGAATATAAATTAACAGTATTCTTATAAGGTTCGGTCCATTCGAATCGTTCTATTAACTTAATCTCTTCGGGACAGTTTTTATGTCTGAAGGTATAACTCACTTCTACTACACTAACACCTCTTGAGTTAATATTTTTAACTATTTATTCATATTATTTTTAATTCAATTTTAATTAATTATTAATAAAATTAAAAATAAATAATATGAGTATAAATAAATAATTAATAGCACCCAACATGCTAATTTATTTGCTTTCAAAATTTTAAATCACTTTTAATATTCTATATAAGTAATGTATAATAAAATATAATTAATATTATATATTTTTATATAATATTTAGACTGGACACTGTATAATATATTTAACTATCCATTCATCATCTCTTATATGATATATCAAACGAGACTTTTTAAGTAAGATTATTGTAATTTTTTATATTTAATAATTAATATTTGACTTAACCATATATCTAGTTAAAATATAAATATTATATTTATATTTTAATAATTATATTTAATTAAATAAAACTCGTCCTGACCACTCAATACTAAATATAAAAGAGAAGAGAAGCCAAATTAAATAACCTCCAATTTTTTTAGACTTTTTTTGTAGCAGAGGAGAGAAACATAGAATACCTGATGAAAACCAAGCTCTTTGGTGAGCTGAACTCCAATCTCACTGATGCAACCCTGAATCTTCTGATCGGAGCCGTAGAATTGAGCGTAACGATCAATGCAACCGTCCAAAATCTTCACCAGCGCTGCCGCTAAAGGGTAGCTGATGGCGAATCCGCCGCCGCCATAGGCCGTGGTGTAAAAGTGCATCACATCCTGCTCCACGCTCTCGGAGTTCCCACCAACATAGTACATCTGATTGTGATCATATTTCGACAACACCGTGACTAGGTTGTCTGTGAAGAACACAGTGTCATCGTCACCCATCACAAACCACCTCACGTTGTTCAAACCTAGCTCGAAGCTCTCCTTCACTATGCGCGCTATGCGAATCGCCGACCGGGAACCGAACAAGCAAGTGTACTTGAACGACGTCGTGTCGCCGGAGACTCTGTATGGAGGGGAAGTCTCCGGCCACTTCTCGTTGACCGGAGGTTCCTGCTCCAGCCAGACGAAGCCTCGCATGGCGTTTGGCTGCCACCAGAGCTCAGTGTAGTGGCGGCGCTTGTGCCAGGTCATGGCGGAGCCGCCGATTCCGAACAAGATATGGGAGAGATTGGTGGGTCCCTCGCCGGCGGAGGAGGCGTGAGGGACGGTGATGGGGTGGCGTCGAAGCAAGTGTTTGAAGGTTCTGTAATCGTAGTGAGGGGGCTGGTAAGAGAGGGAGAGGTAGAAGAAGAGGGAGATGAGGAAGAAAGTGGAAACAGCGAGACCAGCTTTGAGGAAGAGAGAAAGGAGATCATTGGGTTTGATGGTGGGGAAGACGAGGGATTTCCCTGCCTTGAGATGGTCTTGACCTGATTCTACTGCAGAAGAAGACATTGGAAATGAAATGTGGGAGTTTTGAGAATGTGAAGTGAAAGAGAGTTATATATATATATATATATTAGAGAGAGAGAGAGAGAGAGTAGTGGAGCAAATAGTTAGTGGCTTGAACATTTTCCTTTATTATAGGCAACAGCCAATTTGGCAGCAAGGGGATATAGGTGACTACTTCTATGATCAAGTCCTGAACCAGTTGGAAATCTTGTCAAACATTCGAAAAATCAAATAAATAGGAGAAATATTTGTCCCTAAAACCACGAAGATAAAATAGTTTGGTAAGCTTATGCTATTAGATATTTTGAATACTTGAAGCTTGAAAGTTTAGTATTTGAACTTGTTTTAGCGGCTATCACTTTCTGTATAGGATTGATCCAATTCCTTCAGAGGAGATTTACAGGTGTAGATTCTGCACGACAAAAAATAGCCCTTGCATGCAAATTTCGAAACATACCATGATCAGCTATTTCTCTCTCTAAATTTCTATATTAAACAGTCAATTAAATTGGATATCTTTTGTTTATAAAAAAAAATTGGATATCTTTGGTAGTTGAGAAGCTAACTAGCTCCCTTTTTTGGCTTTTAGTCCTAGCTTTACTGTTTTTTTTTAATTTGTACTATTAATTAATTCTGGCCTTTAGAAGAAAATATATATATTTAAGCTAAAGTATATTAGGGAACTAACCCTAAATTTTCAATCAACTTGCGCCTCCATTTGGTGAGTTAAAACTTGATATTTGAATGATAACTATAGTGAGTTAACCATGGGTCAACACAACTCCATCATGCTAATTGAACCAATTGGTTAATTACGTAATCTTTGCATGCTTCCCCAACTAAATGAGAAATGGCAAATCTTCATGAAATGCTCCACAATATTTGCCCCACCCCAGCAGCGGGGTCATGCTAAGCAAGTCAATTTCCAATGGCAAACTCATCAAGGATGGTAGGCCAAATACCAAACATTAATCTTAAATGTTTGGTAAACACCTTGATATGGAATTAAAAAAAACAAACTGGCTCTTATTATTCAGATTTTTTCCATTAACAAAAATAAATTGATCATGGTAGAGTCGTACCAGTTCTAACTTTTAAGTGGTGGAGGAAGGTTACTAGGTTGTAGGGGAAGCATCTTACAAGAGTTTTTTTTTCCCCCACTTTTATTTTGTCATTTTAGAAGAGTGATTCGACATATGGCAATCTTTTTAAAGTTTCGTTTGCTAAGATGACAAATATATATAGGCAATTTTTATGAAAAACTGATGAGATTATTTTATTTCTTTCTTTTATGTACGTGTGTGTAGGATAGGGACCTACTTAAAGTAAATGTAAGTCTTGAACACCTATATCGTTTAATAACTTTTTATAGAATGCGAATTAAACTAATTCAACTGTTGAATCATATAATATTATCTTGATGATCATGCATGTTAAATTTGAAATAAATTATATATTCATAGGTATATAATTTAATAATTAATAATTACTTATATTTAAAAAAATATATTATATGTTAAAATAAAATAATCCGACGGAGTATCAATTAATTTTTAAATTATATAAAATTTTATGAACTTAATTTACTTCATAAAAACTTTTAATTTAACAGTTAGATTGATGAAAGTTTAATTTTTAAATAAACTATCTAGGATTATCATATAGGTTAGGCCCGCGCATGCACATATTAAAGGAAACTAATAAAGAAGGAAATTAACGTGAGGTAAGTATCTAAAAGCCCATTGATTGCAATTTAATTTTTAAGTAAACTATCTAGGATTATCATATAGGTTCGGCTTGCCTGATAACTTGATATTGGGACCCATCTATAGTTGTTAATTTCCTACCTATTTATATAGGTAAATCTAACCCTGCTCGTTTTCATTTGAAGATGGGTAAGCTTACTGGTGAACTCTTTTTTTTTTTTTTAGGTTTATTGAATTTTTTATTTTTAATTATGTTAAATGTGTTGACGATTTACTTTATCAATTTAAGGCATCAGATTTGTTGTCCACTAACCACTATTAATCCTCATTAGCTTATTTTATATAAGGTTGACTTATATTGATAACGTTAACATGTATTGTTCACTTTCAAAAGACCAAAAGCATGGATATCTACTAATCTATATAACCACAAGAATAATGTTTCATATACAATTGTTCTGATTATAGTTGAGCATTGTTATACACATAGTTTAATCCAGTATTTTGAAAATTTAACGTCAAATAAGGTTATCAATTTATAGTTTAATCTATTCAACTAATTTGAGGGAGAGTGTTCAAGAATCGTAACTCAAGTAACACTAAGTTTCTTTCAAGACTGCTTGATCTTTTTTTCAAATTTCATTTACGCTAAAAGCGTGTTTCCACCCATAGAGATGACATTAATAAATTATTTTTTATTTTAAATAAGTCATTTATATGTATGTGACATGCAGGTAATTTTTTAAATATTTAAATTAGCCTTAATAACATAATTAATTTTTATTAACCTTTTTTATAAGGTTAATTTACGTGTTTAAGAAATCATGTGTGTGTTGCATGCATTTAATTAAAATGACTTATTTAAAAATAAAATATTTTTTTAATATCACATAAACAGTTTTATCAGATTTATAACAGCACAATAATGATAGGATCAAAACTATTAATTTCATGAAAATAAAGAGAATAAATAGTCTATTTTCAAATTATTTATTTTGTTAATATAGAGAGATCAAAACTTTAATTAGGCCTTAAATAAATTAAAAATTTTAATATCAATATTTTAAAAAAAATTTTAAATTACCTAACGCATACAAACATTTGATTGACAATTAGTCATCCAATGAATCGCATATATAGAAAACTTGTGATTAATTTTTTGTTACTCCCTACTATGATCAAAATGAAAAAGGCTTAAGTGGACTAATTGTATTCAAGTTCCTTTACGTGTACATTTCTCACTTCTTCAAGAGAAGTGTTAGGAAATTGAAAAATGCTTCATACCATTGTGCGTATCCCATTACCCATGAACGCAGTGCATAAGTATATAAACCAATATAGCTCTATAATTAAATTATAATCAATGAGCAAACATATTAGATTTGTAATACAAAAAATTGCAGTGTTGAGGAATGGGGAGCAGCTAGAGGTGATAATTATTACAAAGAAATAGACATGATTGCTTTAGAGGAATATTGGGGGAAAGGGTCTGATCCTAAAATGATGCAAGTGATGGAGAAGGTGCTTGAAGATTAATTTGAGAATGAAAGGTTTTAATGTTCAAATACTTAACATCACACAACACTTAGAATACAGGAAAGAAGCTCACCCTACTATCTGAAGGAAGCAGTGGGAATCTCTAACCAAAGAACAGATGTCAAATCCAAACAGTAATGCTGATTGCATACATTGGCGCCTTCGTGGGGTGCCTAATGTGTGGAATGAGCTACTTTATGCCTATATTTTCAGTCAATGACAATTATACTACTAATGAAAATAATTGTTGTTTAGTTCAATTTTCATCTTCACCTTTTAACTCAAAAGTTTTAAAACAATCCTTGTTTTTATTTTATATTTAATAAAGTGATAAAATATAAAATGTTATAAGGATAGTTAAATAATTAAAATAATATAAAACAAATTGTTTTATAAAATCTACTTTATATTTTCTCTTCACAATTTTTTGTAAATAATACTAAAGTTTAAATAATGCGGTTTGGGAGATATTCGACTTGTCCCCAAAGAAGACTTGGAGATGTTACTTGAGATACAACTTTTTAAATTTAAATTATACACTGTAAGTGTATGCCTGCTTCTAGTGATCTTAAAGATAAAAGGAACCAAAAACATGTATATAAATGGATTTAAAAAAAAAAGTTACAACATTCTTTGACTATTTTGTAATTTTACAACCATTGAGCAAAGAACTGACTTTTCTTTCCCCTTCACCAAAGTTACGTGACACTATCAATAGCCATCGCTATTCCTAACCGGGTCCATTTTAATATATAGTGTGGAAATAAATAAGGAGAGGATGACAGACATTCCAATCTGTGTGTGCAAGCATTTTAAAAAATAATCTCATAACCTCCCAGAGTTATCGAAAATAGCAGTGAAATTTATTAACACTTAAATAACTATAAAAGCTAACCATATCAAATACACCATATATATACTGCAAAGTTTCAATGTATAATATAATGAGTTCTCAAATATATCAATAAAATTATTAAGAGAATATCACTAGAATTCTCTCATTTGAATAATAACTAAAATGCAAGAATATTATCAAGGATTATAGCATTCAAAGTCATAAGGGAAAGATCCAAATAACAACAATGAGCAAAGATATTGATCCAACATAACATGACAAGTTTTTCAGTCTCGTCAACTTTATTATCAAAGGAAAGAAAGGACTAGTAAAAAGGAAATGCAAGGAACAGCAAGGTAGGAACACAAGCGCATAAGCTGCATGCTGTCACGGAATTACCAGGTTATTCATCCAGAGAATAATCAACCTCTTCACGAACATGTCGAAAACACCAATCCTCGAAGTACACTTTAGCTCTAGACCAAGGAGGTCGATTTACACCGTCGGAGCTTCTTCTGATAACTTCATTTTCCATGGTCATGAAAGATGCTTTCCGTATGAGAGATTGGCCATCAACGTAATACACACAATTTTCGTCATATCCCCACCTGCTAGGATTGCTCAATGCGTGGCACTTTTTGTCCACACCCAGAAACAATGCACGATCTCCCAAAGTTTCCAGCTTGATCCATTCCGTTGTCGAGAAGTCAATCCTGTAAACCTCTAATTCTTTTGAGGGAGGAAAATGAACCACCAACAGCTGGCCATCTGAACTAACTAACTTAAAATCCATGGAAATTAAGTTCGGGGTATTATTGAATTCAAGAAATTTCAAGCTTGGAGAGTTTAGGCTCAATACCCCAATCCTGGCAGTGTCAGTGATAGCATAAAGAGTACGATGTAGAACCACTACGTCGGCCACATTCCAAGGATATCCACAAGTTGAATATCTAACCCAGCGATACTTTCGAGAATGATAGACATGCAAGCTGAAAGTCCTTATAGATAGAGCCACAATGACAAAATCTTCAGAATCAACAACAAAAGCAAGGATGGCACGACTGCATTTATACAGGATATTAAAAGGATTGGATGGCTCAGGGATTTCCTTCATTCTTCTTGTAAAAGGATTAAACAGCAAAGGTGTATTAGTTGAACTTGCCATAATCAGATATCCACTAGAAAATGCAGCATAGGATAATTCAGAATATGATAACCCCTGAATCTTAGGTAGCTCGGTGTTGTATGTTTTTCCATCGGATATGCTGAAGAAAGAACAGGCTCTTTTGTTTCTCTTTGTCATTTGAATAACCAATGGATCTTGGGATGCCAAGAAGTGTCCTCGAAAACCTGTAGAAAACGTCCTCCAACTCTTGCATACGCATGGAAAAGCAAAAAGGTCATCAAGATCTAGTTTCTTGTAAATGATACTAAGCGGATCTGAAGGAAGTCGGCCATTGTCTGCCTCCATTTTCATCACTTTGTTGCCTAATTATCACAGAAACAACAATGATGGGTAATTCCCCCACTTCCAAAAACAAAACATCATAATTTTGCATTTGTCAGATAATAAAATGGAAAATGGAGAGATAAAGAAAGGAATCATTTCCCCCACTTCCCAAAACATTAGTTGAAATCCAAATTTTAGTACAATGGTTCACCATTCTTTTTTTTGGAAATGAAAATTAAAGTTAGGGAGCAACCTATGTATCTTAAGTCTTAACCATAACATGTCATTGTACTGACTCCAGCCCCAAGAAAAAAGTTAAAAAAAGAAAAGGAAAAAGGAAACAAAAAAATGCAAGTGGTGAGAAAAAAACGCTCCCATGCGATTCTAGTGTGGGACAAACAATCAATTAATCTTAATCAAGTAACACATATTTTCAGTATGGTAAAAAAAAGAAAAGCAATTGCCGCAAGCTTAAATCTTAATCCAGAAGGTTGATGGACATGAGACTAATGGGAAAAAAAAAAGAATAGTGGAAATTGTAAGCTACTCTCAGAGACTACAAGGTGGAATTAGTGAAGGGATGAATAAAACATCTAAAACGACTTATTCTATTGAAGAAGTTAAGGTACGTAAAGCACCTGCAAGGTGCCGGCGGCCTTGGCTCGGATGAACAGAGAAATTACTTTGACAAACATATTTATATAAATACTCTTCACCAATTATAAATATTACTGAATATTTTTTAATTAAAGCATTTCTTTTTTCCTTAAAATTACCTCGATAGCTCCTCAACAAGATTGGCTGTGAGTCAACATCAATGTGAAACCAATATATTCTTCCTCTTAACATTAGACACCATTACTACTTACAACCAAGAGAAAAATAATCTCTAATAATAAAAAGTGTCTAGTGCTCTTTGAAAGGTACAACTTGGTCAAGCAAAGATTGAGAAAAATTAGCTTCAAATACAAGAGAGAAAGAGCTCAATATAGGCCAATTCCAACTTCAATTCTGCCCGAGCAAGCTCAATAATTTAAATCAAGGTTGTCCAAAATGAGAATCTTTTTTTTTTTTTTCATACTTTGGTCTACATCATAAATATGGTACCCCCCCTCTTTTCAAAAATCCCAAAAATAAAAATATTTGAAGTTGTCTGACTTGTTTAAGAGAAGAAAACCAATTTACTACAAAGAATTATCATATTGAAAGACTTCAGAGATTTCTAAAGCTTCTCAATAGGCTAGGCATAGATTTATGATGAGTTCTCATTAACATTTCAAACACATTATTTACACAAAACAATCACATATGATATTCACGGACATGCAACAGTGCATGGACTGGAATACAAAATAATTTCCATTAAATTTTTTTAAGAAAACTAGAATAGAATACGTGCATAGTTTGGGCACATGCTATAAACATTAGACTATTCCTCCATTAGCTTCCTCTTTCTATAAATTCTTATGTATCAATCAAAGAAAATTTAATCATTGATCGTTGAGAGAAAAGAAAGTAGTGAGAAGAAAACTAAATATTGGTATAGATGCAGCTAGCAAGAATTTGGTTTCAAATATCATCATTTTCAGGGACAGGGATGCAAAGAAAATGGTATGAATGTGTACCTCTTTGATCTACTCAAACAAGTTTTTGGTCTACATGCTCTATCTTTGCCACATTATCATGAAACTACCAGCCTAATGCATATAAGAATAGCACAATTGTTCAAACTTGAACTACTATTGATATGTACAAATATGGCAGCTTTAGAGTGCCTTCTATGGCCAAATTTGATGGAAGTTCTATGATATATATGCCTGCTATCAACAACAGCCTAAAAGAGAATTCTAAGATAATGTTGGTTGTTGTACAGTCTCTACTCAAACAATATGGCAAGACTTTAAACTAGACACCAATCCTTGTTGCATCATCAAACAAGTTTAGCAAGGATCAACATTGTCCATTTTTTGGCCACAACTTCTTAATACTTTCATGATAGTCATACTAAGGCTACCAGAATTTCTAGAGTGTATTTAGAAAGAATTGGAAGTGCAGAAAGGGGATTAACTCCTTTGGAACCAACATGAGAGGGGTGACCTCACATAACAACTTGATGCACACATGGCAGTGGAGGATGTAAGGGAGAATTCAATTGGAGTAGAGGGGATAAGGGAGAGGGGAGGGGAACATATGAACTTAAGGGAAGAACTAAGTGAGGTATAAGGAATGGGAGAGAGCAGGCACTCTCAAATTGCCTGTGTTATCTTTGTTTTCTTGTTTGAGTGATACTTATACACACATTCCTCTTTGATATATGATAACAACCTAATATTAGTCATTAGAGCTAAACTTTTATATTGAAATTCAATAATATAGTACATCTGATTTCTAGTTTCCATCAAATGGTATTAGAGCTCCCAACCAATCCTTGGAGATGTGAATGGTGAATACATGCATAAAGGACAGATTGGAGTCCCTCAACAAAGGTTTCAAAAGTTGGAGAAGGAAGGAACACATGAAACATGAACTGTAAGAGACAAGGTGGTGGAGGAACGAGGAATTCCAAGAGGCCTAGATGGAGCAGAATGAGGATGGTTAGGAGGAATTGTTGCATCTTATGTGGGTCTAATCTTGCAAGAATGAATAGAGGTAGACGAGGGTTGAATCAGAGGGTGAAGGAAGTAAAGTAAGTCCAATCGAGATGAATTGCACCAGCACAATGGAGGATTGATGGAGGAAGCTTAAAGTACCCATGTTTTCTAGTGATGATGTGTATGGACGAGTAAACGAAGTTCAATGTTATTTTTATGTTAACATTATGGGAATAGGGGAAAATTGCAGGCTGTCATGATAGCGTTGGAAGGGTGAGCCTTGAATTAGTTTTAATGGTGAGAAACTAGAACACCAGAGATGACCTGGGCTACTTTTTAAGTGGCTGTAATCAAGTGGTTTCAGTTGGCAATGGCTTAAAACCCATTCGAGATGTTATTAGGAGTACGATAAACTATTACGATGGCTAAATTCAGGGAGGAATTTCAACGTACTTTAGGCCTATTACATGATATCGAAAACGAAATCCTTCGTGAGGTCTTCATGAACGGACTAAGAGAAGAGACTCTTGTGAAGTTAAAGCTCTACAGGTTGGAAACCTTAGCATATCCAATAGACCTAACTCTGTTTATCGAAAAGAAAAATCGGGAACATGGAAAAAGAAGGGTAATATTGGCTTTACCTAGTAAGACTGCATTTGTGGGTGTTGGGTCTTGGCCCAATACACTTATAAAACCCTTACACACCTAGGGATGGCAATATAGACTCGCCCCGCAGGTATTAACCCACCCCGCTCTACGTGAGACATGTTTTTGACTCGCTCTGCTGGGTTTAAAGCCGGGTTAGGGTTGTAAATTATTGTGGGGTGGAGTGGGTGTAGTTTAAGAACAATTCAACCCACAACCGCCTCAGTCCGCACCCTATATATACATACATTTAAATTTTAGTTAAAATATGTAATAATTTAGATATTATTGTATTAATATACTTATTTAAATTATAAATAAAAGTAATGGAAGTAGGCTCTTTTAAACAAGTTATAAAATTTATATAAAATAATAATTAATTTTCAAAATTATGATTAGTTATTATATAAATTTGTATAAAATATTCATAGGTATTAGGCAAGACGAGTAGAGTGCAGGTTTTAAATATTTTCATAGGGACAGGTTTTGATTTTGATCCCAAAACCTCGAGGTGAGTAAGGGCAGATTGTATTGTATTTTAAAGAGTGCAGAGCAGGGTCGGGTTGTGTAAAAACCCACCCCTACCTACCTCATTGTCATGGCTACACACACCAGCCCAGAGACAACTATAATCTGTACCAAGCCCAGTTATAGCAGGGATGCCAAATCTAAGAGCAAGGCTAGGAAGGTGACCATATAAAGGAAAAGAAGGGGAGGTTTTCGACGATTGTCAGAGGTAAAATTTCAAGAAAAATTGTAAAAAGGCATGTGCTTCAAATGTAAACATGTATGTAAATTTAAGCAATTTCACCTACTTCTAATCAACCTAGATGAAAATGAGGTAGTGCAAGAAGATCACCAAGAAGGAAATGAGCAGTAATTGGAAGAGACGGCACTGGAATTGTCCATCAATAGCATTATAGGCATGACTACAAAAAAATCCTTGAAGTAATAGATTAAAGAGAGGAAGGTAATGGTGCCTTTGACAACTTTATAGCTAGGCAAATACTTTCAGAATTACTAGTCTCTAAAACCCCTTATTACTGGGTAAAGGTAGGGGATGGACATAAAATTAAATGCAGAAGAGTGTGTAAAGGGATATCGATGCAAGTGTAGGGCATAGAAGTACTACATGAATTTTTTTTTTTGTTTGAACTTGGGGGCACAAACGTGATCCTTAGGTTGCATTGGTTGGAGGGCTTAGAAAAATCAGGGAAAATTTTAAGGAGTTGAGCCTGAAAATTGAGATACATAGAGAGGTAGTCACCATAAGGGGATCCGAAGAACCATCTTTGTCAATGGTAAAAGCCTCCCTCAAGGCAATGTTTAAGGCCCTACAAAATGAAAGGGAGGGATTCAATGTGGAAAACAAGAGCTTGACTTCTCAGCAGCAAGATAAAATCTCTATTTGGGTGGAATTATGGGTTGTCATAGAGGAATTCTCATATGTGTTCCAGGAATCTAAATGTTTACCACCCTATAGGAAGAATTACCATGCAATCAGACTGATAAAGGAGGCCCCAACTACAAATATCTGTCCTTATAGGTATCCCTACTATCAAAAGAATAAGATAGAAAAGATAGTTACTGAGATGTTAATTGTAGGAATTATCAAACCCAACTTTGTCCTTTTCCAAGCACTATCATCTTAAAAAAAAAAAGATAGGGGATGCAAATTTTGTGTAGACTATCGAGCTTTGAACAAGGTGACAATTCCAAATAAATTTCCTATCCTTACCATACATGTATTACTAGATCTAAATTTGATTTAAAATCTAGTTACCACCAAGTAAAGGAAGGAAAAGGATATTCATAAAACTGCTTTTAAGACTTATGAGGGACATTATGAGTTTCTTGTACTATCATTTGGGCTCTTTAATGTCCTGTCCACTTTCCCGTCCATAATGAATGTCATATTCAAACCCTTTTTGAGGAAATTTATTTTGGTAATCTTTGATGACATATTGGTATATAGTAGGGACTTGCCAAGCTCATTTGGTGCATCTAAAAGTAATTCTATACTTACTTAGAGATCATACTCTATTTCTTTAAAGAAAAAAGAAATGCACTTTTGGTTTAGCTCAGCTGGAATGTCGTGACCACTTGATTTCAGATAAAAAGGTAGAGACAAACCCCAAAAAAATTGAAGAAATGGTGAATTGATTTGTGCTTACTTATGTGCAGGCTGAAAGGATTCATGGGGCTCATAGGTTACTATAAGATTTATTAAAACTTATATGAAAATAGTTAGGCCATTGGCATAGTTGCCTAAGAAGGATGGATTTGAATAGGGACTAGAAGCACAACAGGGTTTTGATTCCCTTAAGATAATCATGACCATCTTAATTGTTTTAGCCATTCCAGACTTTAGGAAACTCTTTACAATAGAGACAGATGCATTGGGGAAGGGGCTTAGAGCTATGCTTATGTAGGAGGGAAAACCAATTGCTTATATAAGCCAAGGGATATTAGACAGAACTCAATCCAAGTTAGTTTATGAAAGGGAGTTGATGGTACAGAAATGAAGGCACTATTTAATAGGAAGACATTTCGTGATAAAAGCATACTAAAAGGGCTTGAAATACCTCATTGAGCTGAGGTTAACAAGGAAAAAACAACATAATAGGACATGAAATTTATTAGGCTTTGACTTTAAAGTGCAGTACATACCAAGATATGAAAATCGAGTGGTTCATGCCATATCCAGAAAAATGTAGTTTTCTGCTATATCTACAGTGCAACTGACTGAGTTGGACAACCTAATTGAGTAAATTCAACAGGATACCAAACTTAGAGCTATTCTCCAAGACCTTGTGAGTAAGGTAGATTCCCACCTAGGTTACCAAATCAAAAGGGGGAAATTACTCTAAAAAGGAAAGTTGGTTTTACCAAAATCTTCCCTTAAAATTTATGTCATTATGAAGGAATTTGATGTTTTTTTTCTTGTGAAGGCATTCTGGATTTTGTAGTACCTATAAAAGAATATTAAGGCTACTGTACTGGGAAAGCATGAAGAACAATTTTTAGTATAACAACTTGTGATATCTGCCAAAGAAACAATATGAGACCCTATCCCCTGTTGGTTTACTACAGTGCCTACCTATCCCTATCCAGGTATTGGAAGACATTTTCATGGATTTTGTAGAGGAATTACCCAAGCCTCTAAAGGCTGGACACTAAAATGGTGGTAGTGGATAAACTGACTAAATATAGCCACTTTATAGCTCTGCCATCCATTTATAGCAAAAAAAGTTACAGAATTATTTTTCAATGAAGTGGTCAAACTCCATGGATTTCTAACTTTAATAGTCTCTAACAGATATGAAATCTTCATCAGTCAGGTCTAGATAGAATTATTCAAATAATTAAGGAGCAACCTTAAATTCAGCTCTGCCTACCATCCTTATTCAGCTCTACCTAATGTCCTTAGTTTGATGGGTGGACAGAGATAGTGAATAGATGTTTGGAAACTTATTTGAGGTGCCTAACAGGAATCAACATAAAACAGTGGCCCAAGTGGCTCAATTAGGCAAAATTCTAGTACAACACTCATTACAATAGTTTTACAAGACTATCACCTTTCAAATCTTTGTATGACAGGGATCTTCGCACCTTGTTAAAGGGTACAAAAAACCTATCAGCAATAGAGAAAGTTAACAAGCTGGTGGTTGAAAGGAATTCTATGCTAGATGAACTTAAAGGGAACCTAGCTAAAGCTCAAAATAGGCTGAAAAATCAAGTAAATAAGAAGAGAAGATAAGTCACCTACCAACTTGGGGACTATGTATATATGAATATTCAACCCTATAGGCTCAAATCCTTAGCCAAAAGGATTAATGAAAAATTGAGCCTAAGGTTCCATGGTCCATTTGAAATACAGGAAAGAGTTGGACAGGTTGTTTATAAGTTGAAACTATCTGAGGATAACAAGATGCATAATTTTTTCACATGTCTTTATTAAAAAGGTTAGTTGCAGCACCTACTCTTAGCCAACATTGCTAACCTTTCTTAGATGAATGGGAGTTACAGGTCTAGCTTGCTGAGGTGCTGAATTTTAAGTCTGCAAAAGATGGTTCAATGGAAGTCCTTATCAAATGGGTTAATCTCTTAACAATGTGATGCACACATAGCAACAAGGGGTAGGGGGTGTAAGGAATAATTTGGTTGGAGCGGAGGGGATAAGAGGAAGGCAAGGAAAACATATGAACTTAAGGAAGAATTGAGCGAGGAAAAGGGAACGAGAGAGAGTAGGCACTCTCAAATTGCTTATGTTATCTTTGTTTTCTTGTTTGAGTGGTACTTGTACACACATTACTCTCTAATATCTTATATCAACATGATATCACTTATTAGAGCTGGACTTTCATACTAAAATTCAATAGTACAGTACCTTTGACTTTCATTTTCTATCATCTCACCAAATGAAGATGCTACAGGAACACCTCAACCACAAAACAGGTCAACCCCTTATACAATGGTGTGGATAATTATCAGGCTCTCAAGTTATGAAACAAAAAAGAACTTTTAGGTTGAAATTGGGGAAGATAGGTTTGTAAGAGTAAGCGCCACAACCTAAACAGTCCTTAGCCAACAATAACCTGCATAAGTTTCTTATGACCATAAAATGAATGACCCAATCTTATATCTTAAATGCCAAATTAATTTGTGAAATTTCAGTCAGATCCATCTCCTAAATCCCAATAGCTTGGTTCTTAGTCTCAAAGCAAAAACCAATAAGTGGGACAACAAAGACCATGAAAACTAACAATATTTTCAATAAGATCCATTCTCCCAAACCCCAATAACTTGGTTCTTGGTCTCATAAATCAAAAATAAATAAAATTGACAACAAAGACCATGAAAACTAACAATATTTCAAGTAAATCCCTAACACCCAAGCCCCCCCCCCCAGCACCCAAAAAAACACAAAATCTATTACTTCCAAAATTCATCTAAGTTATCATATGGGAAAAGCTACTCATAACTGTAATAACCAGTGAGATCAACGATATTATGATTGAAGACATATATGCAAATAGAAAAGAGAGGCGACAATGATGATGACAACAATGAAGATTATATATAGAAAAAAATATGAATAAATTAAAAGATCGGCACAATTGACTTATAAAGTCATACTTGATGAGGACAAAGACAAGTCCTGAGACCCATGACAGTGGCTGGTGTTGTCTTCATCACTCCCTTGCTGCATTCTAAACTTTTTTCCCTCGCCTCTTTGTCTATCTCTCTGTCTTGAAAAATTGAGCTCAAAGCCCTTTAAAAGGAGGACATAAGTTTTAACAAAAAAAAAAAAGAGGACATAAAACCAAAGGTAGACACATAATAGTCCTTCCCCATTGGTCATCTTGTGTCCAAATATTACACATTTTAAAATTTGAATTTGCCATATATGGCAATGTGATAAAACCTAATGTAAAAACGTGAAATCTCATTCACCATTGGTCAACTTGTGTCCAAATATTGCAAGTCTTAAAATTGGGATATGCATAACCAAAATTACATTACTTACTACCTAAGGATAAAAGTCATATTTATTATCATGATTTTAAATTGCAGTTCGTAACCGCAATTGCGATTGTAATATTACTGTTACAAGAGTTTCTACAATCGTAATTAGTACTGAATTAGCTGGATTTTTCTGTAATTATCCATAATTTCTACAATCATAACACAACCGTAACTATAACTATAATTGAAAACCATATTTATAACCTTAGTTGTCAATTAGAAATTTGATTGTAAAATATGCCATATTCAACATTTTTAAAAAATATCTATTTCAAATTGTTATGTTAAGTAAAAAAAAATTTCGAATATCTTTCAAAACACTTAAATGTGATTCTATATCTTTAAATTGCCCTAGAAGCAGAGTTTTAAATGCTTAGTGGTTGTTATGAGCATATACAACTCAGCCATATAGGAATGTTAAAAAGAAAATAAAGAGTCTTTTGAATGGAAGTCTATCATGAAATTTAAAATAAATAACCAATTACTCATCATTAAAAATACCATCCTAATATAATTACTTCATTTTAAATGCTTGTTTTAAGACAAATAGAGAATTAAGTAAATTTATAACATGTTTAAATAATGATATTATTTACCACAAAAATAATGATATAAACTATTTTTTTTCATAGTGGCTTTAAATATAATTTACTTTACTACAAAATTGAGTAGCAATTGTAATATGGCTTTTGTAATTGTGAACATAAATGTACACAAACAAATTGCATATGAAATTAACTGAAAAATTATAATTATCGATAGTCGTTATAAACACTTTATTTTGTTCCTATTAAGATAAATTGTTTCAAAATTATAAAAATCATGAAATGAAAATTAAAAAAGTGAATCAATTCCAAAGGTCAAATTTGAAGCCACTTTAATTTAATTTGCTCAATAATTAGATTTATATGAAAAAATAATAAAAATCACCAAAAGAAAGAAAAATGTAAGAAAAACTTAATAATAGATAAATTAAGAAATTCCAAAAAATCAAGTTAAAGTAGCCCAATACCCGACATTCAAAAAGCTCTATATCAATATCCAAACCCATCATCCTATTTTATTGGGATCCATTACTTGTCTCAAATTTGGTTCCATGACCCATTGGTCTCAAAGACCAAAATGCAGACACCTACATTTTCTTGTTTTTTTTTTTTTTTTCCTTTAGCTATGAAGCTTGAGCTCCATACGGAGAGAGAAAGAGATTTTCCTTCTTGCCAGCAAGTGGTCTTGCTGCCCACGATCTTCAACCAAAATCATCACCATTCTTTCTCGTGCCCCAACCTCAGTCATTCGCTGCATCACCCAAATCCTATTTCATCAAGAAGCCAACAAAAAGGCAACGGCACCACAAGCGCAAGGGGGTTCTTGGTTGCAGCTCTCTGAAGCTCACTTGAGAAGGGAGACACACCTGCAATCTCTTATAGAAGGTGCATGGGATGCAGGTTAGGACTGAGGTCCCTCTACAAAGGCAGAGACCGAGAGGATATTAGGGAGGCTTTTTTGGTTTTTTAGGGGTCTTTGCCGTTTTCAAAGAAAGTTGAGAGTCCAGATTTTGGGGTTTTACTCTGGTTTGAGTGCGAGAGCAGAGAGGGAAGGATACCAGAGAAGGTACCGCCATTGAACTCAGCAAGCATTAATTATGTGGAGGGCTTGGGTTAAAAGGAGAAGTTTGATTCGTAAAGCTAATATCATCGCCTTCACCAGTATCACTGTGGGTAACCAAGGATCTTCCCATAATTTTTTCTTTTTTATTTCTCTGAATATACTGAGGTGGTGCACTTTAATTTAATGGGTATTGCTTAGACATGTACACATTTTGCTATTGATTGGATGGTTATCTACTCATAATCTATTTGATAGAAAACCATAATCAAGTTTTTTTATTTTTAGTGACTGAAATCAGTTTGTTTGGGTTGAGGCTAACTGTTGAATGGGTTACCATATTATTGTGGATAGTTAGGTTTTTCTATGAACTATATTTTTGTATTCATTATAGTGATGGTTGTCATTTTCATTCCACTACTAAGAAATTATGGAATTGCCAACGGAAAAAACTGTCAGTAATAATGGAAAATCTATCGGCAAAATTAATTATTGATGAAATTTCGATAGAAAATGGTCCACTCTAGATTGTGGTGTTAGTAGATGTATAGCAACAATTTTTTCTTGATTGTCGACAGACCGTCGATAAATGCATAGGATTTTTTAAAACAAAAGAAAAACTGACATCTGTTACTGACGACCTTTTCATTATATACAGATGGACAAAACCGTCGACCTTTATCGAAGGTAACTAGTCGTCGGTAATGCCGTTGGTAAATAGAAAAAAGTATTTTTAAAATTTTTACACCAATGTTTGTCTGTCAACAAGTTCGTCGGGAGTTTATTTATTAATTTTTTTAAAATTCGATTTATGTAATATTATTAAAAGACACCGTAAGCAAAATTTTTTAAAATAAATATTAAATTAATATTTGTAAAATATAAATAATTAATATTCAAACAAATGCATTAAATATAATAAATAACTATACAAAAAAAAATTAATATCTAAAATTGAATACAAAATGTATAAAATCAGTCTAAAAGTTATCTCTCAGTCAATCTTCATCATTTAGACCCTCATGTGGATCCTCAGATAATGAAGGTACGTCAACAAGTGGTGGCGGCGGCAGTTTTGTTGTTGTAGCACCTCAAATGTCTGTTCATATTCAGAGGCTAGAGCAGCTACTCAATTGCCCAACTCCTGCTTAAATGCAGGCGACGCCATGATATCAACCATCACCAGTGATGAGGAAGAAGTGGATTGATATGAGGATGAAGCGCTCGCGTCCAATAGAAGCAGCACCGACGAACCAATCCTATATACGCATCCCTTCTTCAACCCCCTTCCGACTCAATCCAGAGATATCTCTCGTTGATAGGCTCTTGTTGGGACGACGACGTTGACGTCCCCTGTGTCTCCTGACTTTGCTTCTCCTCCACCTTGGCCTTCTTCTGCTGAAAATTTTCCTCCAAAATAAAATAAACAAATAATTAAGAAATTAGTTAATGTTAGATTTTAGCTAATTATTTAGAGAGTTAATTACTAATTATAAATACTTACAAATTTGGCCTCGAACCACATGTCTACAAAATGTTGTTTACCCTTTTTTGTGTGTAGGTATGCAAGTAGGCCTCAATGTCAAAGGGCACGCACCCCTCTTGCTTCAACGTTAGACAATAATTTTGAATATAACACGTTATGCATCAATTTTATATAGTAAAGTATATTATATTGATTGAATTAAATTTCAGTTATCATCTTCCTCTTGTGCTCTAACGTGTTGATCCAGCCGCCTACGTGAAGGGAACCTCAAACATACTCTTCAATGTCACTGTGAGGGCTACCCTTTGATAGGAATGGAACTTGCAATATAAACCCAATATATATATATATATATATATATATATATACACGAAGAAGGATCAATTGATACCAGTGTAAGACTTGATATACTTACACAACTCAATAACTTTTTTATAGAATGCATTTATAATCAATCTAATTGTTGAATTATAACTATCTATCATATTGATCATTTGTGTCAAATTTTAGAAAAATTAAATATTAATAAAAATGTAATCAAATAGTTCTTATATTTATATATTTGAAAATTATATATTATGTTAATTTTGATATATATCAATTGAGTATCAAACAATATCGAGTTAGTATAAAATTTCATGAGCATGATTTACATGATATGAACTTTTAATCTAACGGTGAATTTTGTAAATAAACCATTTAATAAAAAGTTATTCAATGGTATAAGATTGAGTTTGACTTACACCGGTGTCAATTGATTCTTATCCACACACACACACACACACACACACACACACACACACACACACACACACACACACACACACACACACACACACACACACATATATATATATATATATATATATATATAATTGTACCAATTTATTAATTTACAACCATCCTTAAAATAAAAATTAAAGGCACATTACAATTTATAAGTGAATCATCTTTGTCATTATATTCATTTAAATCATATCTTCATGCACTTTTGAATCATAGTCCAGCCTCACATTTTATGATTCAGAAGCAAAGTGTGGATAGGTTCGGTCAAATTACTTCCAAATTTTACCATAAGATGAATGAGCTAATATTGGCGGCTCCTAACGATTCTCAAAATGCCATTTCATATTAGTGGCCGTAGACATGGAGGAGTACAACCTTTCAATGGAATTTTCTTTTTCTTCCCATGGGTTTAGTTTTATATTGTGGAGACCCATAAAACTTGCACTAATTTTCATTTTTATCGTTTGGATTGTAATATAACATGCATCCATTCATACAACAATCAAATTTTTTATACCCAAATCCATGTCCTAAAACCATTTTCTTGGTTGTATAAAAATCTTTAGGAATTTGACTACCTGAAGGAAGAGCATCTCTCATGACATCGAGTACATTATTATAACATTCCTTAGGCCAATTATATTTTGAATTAATGTTTAGCAATCTTACCAAAACGAATAATTTTGATAGTTGAGATTGCTCTTAAAATTGGTGCCTGCTACAAAGGCTTTTCAGCAGCAGCTTAATATGTTACAGAACCTCTGTCCATCATTATTCTAATGCTCATCAACCCTCGATTCATATAGAATTGGTTGAAATGACTTGCAAAGTCTAGGCCCTGCCGCGTCAAAAGCCATGGTTTCATATGGATTTATCATTTGTGGTACATCCCCCTATAATGGAATTGGCTCTTCATATATTGGTTCGGGTCTTTGAGACATTGACTCTCCATGACACATCCAATAGCAATAATTTGGCTTGAATCCCTTATCATACAGATGTCTCCTAACCACATCAGCATGACGATATGGTATGCATTCACATTTCAAACACAAACACCTTATTTGATTGTTTTTACTTTGTGGTCGAGCACAAGCTACAAACACCTATAGGGTTCAGCGACATCCATATTCTGTTCAACATATCAATAAATTAATTTTGTTCCAATATGATTTTTCCTAAGACATTTAAGTGAAAAGAAATCGTGAAACAATCCTAAGACACATCATGGCCCCTTAGACACATTTGCCTAACCATCACCATTACATCACCTAACACGCCTAACTTATCTAATTTTTTTTTAAATTAAACTCAATATCATTCCCTGTAGTCTTATCTCCAGTAGAGACTAGTGTTTTTGAGCAAATGTTGGAGGGAGCTCTTTCACTTCAGTGGCACTCATTGTGCATGAGCATAGCCTACCACCCTAAATCCGACGGCCAAACTGTGGTTGTTAACCATGTTCTTCAGCAATATTTACAAACTTTCATCCATGAACATAGACACCAATGGGGCCGATACCTCCTGTGGTCTTAATAGAGCTACAACACATCCACTCATTCTTCCATAAGTCTCTCCCTTTCAGATAATCTATGGCCATCCACCACCCTCCATTCCTCAGTATATTGTCAGTTCCTTTTGGTTGGTTGTTGTGTGGACCATGATCTGTCCACTTGTGAAGCCATCCTTACAAAGTTACACTCCTAGTTGCTTAAAGTCCAGGAGCAGATGAATGCTGAGGCAGATAAACATGATGTGTATTCTTAGGTCAATGGTTAGATTCTGATTTGGCTTCGCCCTTATAATTAAACTAGTGTAGCTGGCAAGCGGATTCATAAACTCTCCAAACGTTTTTATGGTCCTATTGCTTACAAACTCCAACTTCCTTCGTAATCCATAATCCATCTGGTTTTTCAATGTTCCATATTGAAACTTTCATGGCGACCCTCCCACTGCCATTCTGCCATTACCACCTACGACTTTGGGTAACTATCCCTTCATCCAACCTTTGGCTATTTTGAACTCTAAAGACAATCGTGTTCTGATCCAATGGACTAGGTTCTCCAAAAGAAGCTACATGGGAGTCTTTGGATGACTTACGAGTAGCTTATCATAAACTAAACCTTGAGGGTAAGGTGTTTGTCAAAGCGGGTGGCAATGATAGCAATGGACTAGGACCTGAGCCAAAATCCACAGAAATGGGCCAGAAGCGAGTTAAAGCAACAAATGAAGGAAGGCCTAATTGTTTGGAAAAGAAACCCGTTGGATGGGAGGACTACATGCATGAGTAACAGAGGCTAGGGTCTATCTGCATCTTAGTGTGTGAGAGTTTATTGTATTGCACGTGAGAATCCAATAGACCTCCACAATTTTAAGGATGAAACGTTTTGGATTGTGTAGCAGTCACTATATAATGTAATACATCCCAATTAATAAGCATGCAGAAAATTATTCAAAATCCTTTTCTCTTCTATGTTTTCTAGAGGTTTTCCCTTACCTCGAATTAAGGGCATTTTTCCTTTTGCAACCCTTATCAAAGATGGAGAAGGTATCCTTACAGTTAAGCTTTGTGATAAAATTCAAATAAATAGAATCAGGTTAAAATCAAAGTGTAAGGGAGACAAGAAATATTTTTTCCCAAAAAAGAATATAGAAGCCCATGACAATTACTCAAGTGTTGGAACAATAAAAAAGGGGTAGAAAAAGGTAAGACAAGCTCAAACAACAAAAACAATGCATTTCTTAAGCATTAACACCCATGAAAATTAAGCTAGAAACTACAATGGATTATCAAATGGCCAATAATAAAGTATAAGAAACAAAAGAAAAATTCACACTTAATATAACATATAATTGAATGATAGTATTAAAAAAAAATTTATACTAATAGTAGATCAAAATTACATCTTATTGATGAATTTTAAATACAATTATCTTTGAACAATACGCATAATATTAATTGTTGAGTTGTTATTTTCCTTTGATTGGGCTTTTGTCCAGCCGATCTAAAAAATAAAAAAAGAGAAATTAGGAAGAACACTAGTGTGGTGTAACGAGCCATGACAAGAATATAAACATTTTTTAAGCTGCGCTGAGGGAGATTTAGGTTTCCAACCCAAGATATGAGATAGAAAAAATGTTGAGTGATATTCTTTGAGTGAAAGAAAATATTATGTGAGAATTTTGGAAAGATTTTGGTATAGATATATTCTACACAATTGTATAGACTAAGTTTATAGAAAACTAACATACCATCATTTAAAATGTAAAACAGTTTACCTAAGAGATATTGGTGTAGTGAAAATAAGTTACACTCCTAGACATGAATACTACAATTCGATTCTTAAAAGTTGCATTTCATAGGGAGGGCATTAAGCTTATGAACGGTTTAAATGAACCAAACTCTATGAAAATACTTTTTTCTGGCAAATAAATTAATTATTTAATATAAAATAATAATGTGTTAACTTTTAATTTATTTAGTTTATATAACTTGTGTTTTAATTTGTAGTACGTGATTCTTGTGTAGAGGTATGCGAAATATGGAAGGGTGATTTTTTATTTTTAAATTAAGAAAATAAAAAAATATCTATAAAAAAAAGAGATGATTGGAAGGTTATATATATATATATATATCATAGTTCTGAAAATCAGACTGGACCGACGGATTCAACCAATCGGACTAGGAATTGGTCACTTCGCCGGCTCGGGCAACCTCCCAAAATCGCTTGAGTCAAAAATCAGTCAAAAACCATTGAACCAGTGTGAACTCAGTGGAATCGGTTAGCCAGGTCCCGGTCCATGCTACTGACGATTCTGTTCTTTTATTTTTTTTGAACTGCTGCTCCATATAAAATGACGTCATTTTGTTCTTTTAAAAAAAAATGAGAACGATATCGCTTTGGGGCTAGAGGTTAAAAAACCTAGCTAGCTCGGTAGCCCCTTTCTCATCGAGGAGCAACGAGCAATGGAGCAAATACTGCCTGCCCTCCCCTATCACCTTATGAGAGTGAGAGCAGTGCCGCCCCTGTCAGCAGCCTCCACCGTGATGAGCTTCCTTTCGAAACTTCTTTCCGATGAGTTTTCACCGCGAGCTACAATGCGAACAGCCTCCACGCCTGAGGACTTCGATCGTGCGTGTCGTCATGCCAGCCACCACCTACCACCGTCAATGCCGCACCAACCTCTACCTACCGATACTGACGCTACGGCAACCTTCACCTGACATTATCTCCATTGCTTGTAAGAAATGCACTCTGTTGCTGACATTGTCTCCTTTGTTTTTTTTTTTTTCTTTCTCATTCTTGTCTTTGTTGATTTGGTTAGCTTGTATTGCCAATTACTTATTCAAATATATAGGGTTTGTGTCCAATAGGATTATGTGTATTGTTGACTTTGTATGATTCCATTTTCCATAACTATTATGTGTTGTGTTATTGGCTCATAAGCTTATTAGTTATTCTTCCAGTGCATTGATTTAGATTTGTTACATTTGATTTGTATGATAATTGTTAAATGCCCATACCCAAATTAGTTAGAGTTGTGAATTTTGTAATTTTTCTTTTTTCAAATATGGATAATTTCTAATAATCAGACAGGAGAGAGCAATGCCAATGTTGACTAGCAATCCTCCTCAACTTCTAGTCATGGGAAAAGTGATCCAACATGAAAATATATTTGTTTAGTTCATGAAAATGAAAAGTCACTATACACATGTATATTTTATTTGACTTGATATAAAGGAAGAGGGATTAATAGGATGAAGCAGCATTTTGCAAGGAAACAAGGATAAATAACTTCATGCAAAAAAGTTCCTCCTGGTGTTAAATGCCAAATGTTAGCACATTTGGAACAAATAAAAGAAAATAAGGATGATAAAGTGAGCTTTGGTGATGATTATGATGAAGCAGATGAAAAAGAAGAACAAGAGATTACTTCTCCACCTCTACCAACTAAGATGCAACGTATTAGAGACAAAGACAAGAGAAAAGTAAGTGCTTCCCAACCAATTGATAATTATTTTACACCTAGGACAACTCCAGCAGCCCAACCAAGTTTAAAAAGTTTTTTTGCTAGCAAAGAGGTCATACATAAGGCTAAATTGGGAATAGCCAGATGGATTGTTGATGCAAGCATTCTATTTAATGCAATTCAATCACCTTATTTTCAAGTTATATTGGATGGTGTTGTTGCTATTGGACCTGGTTTTAAAGGTCCATCTTATGATGAAATGAAGTTTCACTTGTTGGGAAATCTTAAGAAGGAGTGTCAGCTACTTGTTGATAGTTATCGGAGCTCATGGAAAAAAACTGGCTGTACACTTATAGCTGATGGTTGGACTGATGAAAGGCAACAAACTCTAATCAATTTTTTAGTGTATTATCCTAATAGTATGTCCTTTCTGAAATTTATTGATGTTTCAGATATGGTGAAAAATGCCACAATAATATTTAACTTGTTTGTTGATGTTATTGAATGGGTTGGGCATAGTAATGTTGTGCATGTGGTGACTGATAATGCAACCAATTATGTGGCAGCCGGAAGGCTTATTCATGATAAGTATGAACAAATTTTTTGGTCTCTTTGTGCTGCCCATTGCATGAATCTTATTTTAAAAGATATTGGCAGCATGCCCAATGTAGCTAACCTTGCATCTCATACTTCAAAGATAATTATATTTGTTTATAACCATATGGTGTTTTTGCCTTGGCTTAGAAAAAGGTCAGATTGAAAGGAAGTTATTTGTTCAGGAGCTACCCGTTTTGTTACTGTTTTTATTACTTTAAAAAGTATTTATGAACACAAGAAAGACTTGCAAGTTTTGATTGTAGACAAAACTTCACTGGACACAAGCTAAGAAGAAGTGTTAGTGGGAATGCTGTTAATGCTATTATCTTGGATAATAAGTTTTAGCATGATTATTTTATTGTGGTGAAACTTGTAGGCCCTTTAATTAGATTGTTAAGAATTGTAGATGTTGATAAAAAGCCTTCATTAGGATATGTATATGAAGGTATGCAAATGGCTAAAAATGCTATCAAGCATATGTTTAAGAATAGGAAAAACTTATACAAGCCTTATACAGAAATCATTAAGGCTCGATGGGATAAGCACCTGCATCAAAATCTCCATGCAGCATCTTACTTTTTAAATCCTTCTTTCGTTTATGATGAAAAATTCATTGAGAAGCATAGGGTCATACAAGGTTTACTTGACTTGCTTGATATAAAAAGCATTTGCAGTGATCCAATTAAAGCAATGAAGGAGATATAGGTGTATTGAAAACGCAAGGAAAGTTTTGATAAGCCAAATGTTTTGAAAGCAGTCAAGGAGCTTCAACCGAGTAGCAATTTTATATGTTGATTTGTTTTAATATTTTGAAATCTATAATATATAATTGATGGTTGATGTTGAGAATCATATTCATATTATGTAGATCAATGTGGATATTGTTTGGCACTAGTACTCCATATTTGAAAAAGATAGCATATTGTGTCCTTAGTCAAATAGCTTCTTCCTCAGGATTGAGTGAAATTGGAGTCTTTTTGAACAAATTTATACTAAAAAGAGGAATAGGTTAGATCATCAAAGACTCAGTGATTTTGTATATGTGACATATAACTTGCGTCTTAAATCCAGGTATATTAATAATTTAAGTATTTAACAATTCTATATTAATGGTGTCATTTATTATGTTTTAAAACTTTAGGTTAGTAAGCTGAAAAAATTATTATAATACTTTGCTTACTTGTTCTTAGGTTGCATTGAAAGAAAAAGACCTATGATCCAATTGATTATAAAAGTATTGACATAGTTGACTTTTGGGTGATGGAAGAAGATCCTAAGCCAGAGTTTGCTAATGAAGAGATTGAAAGTTTAATCTATTAAGACAATGTCATTCATTTTTATCATGTTGGTGAGTCTTATTCTTATAATTCTATATAAAAATATTGGCATTATGTATAAATTATTTTATATTGTATTAACTAAGTCTTTTATTTTGTTAGAAGGCGGAGATATTGATATTGAATTTAGTATTCCTGAAGCAACAAATTTGGGTTCATTTGATGATGATCATGATGGTAGAAATGAACAAGAAGATGATCTTTTTGATAGAGATATTCAACAAATTAATGCTGATTATGATGATCCTGTTTAATTTTGAAGTTTGTTATGACTATTTTTGATGGAACATGGTTGAACTTATGTTGTTTACTTGTTTAAAACTGTTATTGTTAGTATGATTGACTATGATGGTGGATTAATGTTGTGTTAGTGTAAGATTGTAAGTTATGAACAATGTGGATTATGTTTATTTTAGTTAATTTGTATTTTATGTGGATTAATGTTATGTTGCTTATATGAATGTAATATCTTTTTTTCTTTATAACATTTTTTTTTATGTTTCAAATAATTTTATTATTAATTTGTATTATATTTTTATAATTTTTATTTATTTTATTAGTATATAAATATATATATATATATATATATATATATATATGAAAATTCTAACATCCTCCTATTGATTTTATGTGGGTATATGTTAGTAAACTCTACCTTTTTATTTGAACAATGATATCTTAATTTTTAATTTTAAAAATAAAAAATTTAAGAATATTTAAGACATTTTATTAATTTCTCTCTTCTTCTTTATTTCAATAATTATTTTTCTTTTTTGTCTTAATTTATTATTTTATTATTATTTTTTCAACTCACTCTCTCTTCTTTAATAAGTTGAGAAAAAAGAAAAGGAGAGAGATGATGTTGGAGAAAAAGAGAAAGAGAGATTAATAAAACGTCTCAAATACTCTTAATTTTTTTTAAAAAAATAAAAAGTACGACATTATTGTCCAAATAAAAATTAAGATGAAGCTTGCTAATATCCATCAATGTAAAAATGAGTTGGAGGATATTAACAATCCTTTTATATATATATATAAGTCACTTTAATCTAATACTTTCAAAATAATCTAATTCAATAAAAAAAGATGATATAAGTCAAAATCTTAAATGAAGAGAGAGAATAATAGATATGTAGTTAATGATAATGGAGAATCTAACCTTACTCATTATAATATTTACTAAATATTTAAATTTTAATATTGTAATATATATTTACAATTTTTATAATTACATAACTTTAATTATTATTTATGAATAAAAAATATTATAACTATGTGTACTAAGAAGCTTTTTAATTTTTCCATGTTCACAAATTTTAATATATCCAAAGTTCTAAATTGTCTTATTTTAAATAATAATTAAAGCTACATAATTATTAACAAATATATTAAAGATTATAA